>JZKD02S0664014.1:174099-184443 GCA_000966675.3 Picea glauca | reverse complement strand
AGCTGCTAGAGTACTATTTACTTCTCCATATTCCACACCTAATTCAGATAGGAGCCATGACATGCACCGCAAGACATCCACACATTGTTCAGAGTCTAGAGATGGTGACAGAGATCAGGCTGGTGATGCGGTTGACATGGTTGCATTTCCTAGTGCTAGCGCTCCAAGCATGAGGACTGTATGCAAAAGTTACGACCCTTGGAAGTTTAGGTACCAAATTACACCAACTTACCCATAGGGCCCACATGACTTTTTGCGTTTCACCTTCTAGGGTTAGGTTTTTGGATGTCTAGGGTTTTGGCATTCATGAGTAATATCAAAAAGGCCTCTGGAGCCTCATTGTAATCCATTCTGCTCAGACGGATGCACGTAGCAGCCATATCTCTTCTCAGAGATAGCTGCCACCATTCGAGCAAGTGTTTTAGTTCTGTAGTTTTACAGTTTCAACCTATTTCATTATTTAATAGAAGATATTTTTCACTAGGTATTTGTGTTATTCTTCATATCTCTATGTTTATTGTATTTAATATGTTTAATCAGTTCGTTCCACTCCTAAATCCAAATCAATAATGAACTAATTCTCCCAAAATTATGTGCATGTTCCCAACTTGACACTTGTCATGTTAGGAACTACATGGGTCCCCCACATGGACCCACCACATGGTGATACATTCCCTCCTAGAGACTTAGGTTAAAATGAATTATCCCAATTTTAGACTTTGAACTTTAGGAATGTTAATAAAATATTCCTTTTTGTCTTAATCCCCCTTAGCTTAGCCCCTTTTCCTAGACTCTTATCCCCCCTTTCCCATTCTAGTCGTGTTTATCCCCCCCATACTATTTTACCTGGTTGGTATACAACGATGATGTGTTTTCATTAAAAATTTGAGTGTGATTACATTTTACAAATATAGGCTCACTAACCTTTTAGCTTCTTTCTCTCTAGCCTAATAAACACATAGGCACTCTGGCCTCAAAATACATACATGCAAAGGCACTCTGGCCCTAAAGTATCATGTCTCACCAGCCTATAGGTACAATGACATTATAGTTACAATGGGGGTTCGAACTAGCAATATTACACTCATCCTTTGGATTTCCTATGAAAGTCATGACTTCTAGGATGGTCTCTTCTAAAGGCAACTTAGTATCTAGGAAATCATGTGAATGTAGAGAGTCAACAACCCATTTGGTCAGAGTATGTAGATCACACTCCATATGAGGATTGAGTTGATTACGAGTATCAACTAATGCTGATGGGAATTTTGGATCGACAATGTCGATCGTAGTGAGTGGCATGTGAGCTCCATAAGATTCATCGTCCTTGGGACGAGGTACCACCCAAGGGTCGGAATACCCGAGGGATCCACTGGTAAATGAAGAAATCATTTTGATAGGATAAATGTTCATAGAAGGAGGTGGTGGGGGAAGAGGGAATGTTACCATGAGCGAAGAGTATTTGAACATCCTCACACCAACACTCATGTAGTACTTCTGGGAATCACTAGCAAAGGGTGAATTACATCTTGCATTGGATCCAAGGTCTGGGGTGAAGAAAACAAGATGATCGATTGTAACTATTTTCCCTTGACGAGGGAAGGGTAATACCCTAAATATGGATGAGAAAACGGTAGTCATCACATAGAAACAAATGTGCCTAAGTAACAAATTATACTCAAGAGGTGCATCAAGTACCTCCATGACCACCAAGAAAGTATTACCACCTAACTCAATGGGAAATGCAGTGATAATCCCATGGGGATGGAACATATGTCCATCAAATGATTTCAACAATGTTGCATATGTATCGAGCTTTGGAGATTCGAGGGCCTTCCAACATGATATAGACATAATGTAAGTCGAGGCTCCTTCATCAATCAAAGTGTGAAGGCTGTTTTTTCGCCATCATTCTTAATTTGGTCTAGAAAGAAATTTGATAGGAAATCCTATGATGAACCTAATAAAAATAAAAGGTTATCAAAATTGACTTTGATGGATGAACCCCTCCTATTGTAGACAACAATGATTTCCGCTGTGTTGGGTAACTTTGGAGGAACTCAAGTGCATACATGGAAAATGGTGCCTAGGCGAAGTCTTCCACAATATTGTATTTGTGGGCAGACCACGTATTCAGGGGGTGTGTTTCTCATTGAAGAATTCCTTTTAGGGGCGAAGTAGCGAGTCAAAGTATTCTTCTTGATCTTAAGAGAGCCACCAGGATGGGAAGAAGATGTTGGCTTTGGCACAACATGAGTAGGATCATAATTGTTCTAGTTCTTTGCTCGATTTTGCAGATTGATCATCTTGTCACAAATGAAAATTAAAGAATTTGAGGATGACCCCTCATACTCAGGGGTACCTTCCATGCACCCTTGTGGAGGGGTAGGATTTGTTGCAACCATGTGCTGAGGTTAAGGACAGAAAGGATGATTTAGTACAATAGGTTTTTAGGGGGCATATTGTTGTTCTAAATAACAATGGATTTCATCCTTTCGATGACACTAATTGGTAGGATGTTCCTCCCCAAAAATAATGTAGGGGAATGGACTCTTCTTCTTCTCTTTTGTGCTCCCCCCCTTGATTTTTTTGGGTGGGAATGGTCTCTTGCTTAGTGTTGGAATTTTTCTTTTTATTCCTATTCTTCTTTCATCTAGGTTGTTGAAGATTCTTCATTTGCATGTATTGCACCAAATTCACCTCAGAGGTGTGAGTGGGGACCCTAGAAGTTTGAGAATTATAAATGGTAGCCGATGGGTGTGACAAAATGAAAATTTGACCCATCTGATCAGCTAATTGGCCCACAGAGGTATGGGATACAAAAACCACCACATCATCGACATGGGGTCTTAGGTTTGGCTTCTTCGGATTTGTTGATGGCCTAAGAGCATGGAGGATAATATCATAAAGAGTACTTGACTAAGAATAAATCAAGTCCAAGTGTTGAGCACATATAATGGCTTGCTCCTCGGTAGCCACCCTGACCATAGCTACGTGATTGGAAATAAGTGATAAGAGGGACTTTGTAAACCATTCAATTAGGAGTTTATCTAGAATATAGGTCTTGATCATCCTACATATTTGTCTCCACTCATGTATATGATAAAAAATGTGAGTGGTAGTATCTTAACGCAGTGATGAAAAGAGCTTCATTCCTATCTCATATTGGATGGGAAATTGGTAATGCATTAGAAAATCCATCGCCAAGTCATTAAAACTATTGAAGGAATAACCCATTAATTTGATATACCATTTGGAGATAATTTTGGTCAGGGATCTTTAGAAAAGGCACAACCTCATGCTATCATCCATCAAGGAATTGGATGAGCATTGGAAATGATATACCATTATGTGTGTGGAGGGGTCTTCTCTCAGATTTCCATTGAATTTGGGCAGGTCTAATGGTACCTTCACATGAATGACCGACCATGAATGGTTATGGGAAATAAGTTCATTTGTCAAACACAAAAAATTGGGAAAGTATAATGTTGCAAGGAAAGGAAACGTTGTATGAAGAAATGAATATTAGGAGGAAGATGAAATTCTTGAAGTCCTAGATAAACCTTGCACCCCCCTATGTTTGTGGTGTCAGAGGGATATGGTGTTCCAGAAGGGTAAGTCCCCCCAAGGATGGAGGAAATCCTAGGAGCATGGCTTCTCCAAGGAATAGATGTTCCCTTGAGGGGATTCCCCCCAAGGGTATGTGTAGACCCTAAAGGAAACATGTTCCTGAAACTAGTCCCAGGGAATAATAACCCATGAGCAGATATGTGGATAAAGGGATAGCCTCCCCATTATGCAAAGATACCCCCAGGGAAAATGTGCTAACCCACGAGAAATTAAATCCTCTCCACACATTACTACCCCCATACTGACTAGGGACGACCCCAAAACCATTAGGAATGTTCCACCCAAAAGGAAAAACAACACCACTCGATAATACTAGGCCACTCATAAGAATGGTGAAGGTTGAAGAAATTCTACCCCAATGATAAAACCAAGGATTTCCCCCCCACTATAAATATATCCATATGTCGGCATCAAAACTGATGGGATGAGGATGGGAATGATAGGTAGACTAGTGGACGAAAAAAGAGGACATGACCGGTATCACCCAAATAGAGGGGCCTATAGAAACGAACATGGATGGTGTAGGTCCAATAGAAGTCGAGGATGGAAAAGTGGCCATCACTAAGATTCCCCTAGTCCCACTCATATATGGGATTGATGGCTCAACCAAACTACACAAAATATTTGGTCCTAAGATGGTGTGAGGGATGTTGAACAAATAAAAAGGTTCATTAAAAAGTTCCCTTACCTAGTCAAGTACGAGAGCATCTGGATTAGTCAAATGAGGGTTAAATTTGGGTGGAGGACTTTTTTTACCCAGTTCTACTTCAACCAAACTAGTCTCCTCAAACCAAAGATGGGAGTCTTCAAATTCACGGTCACTTATATCACACCACTTGATTGGTGGTTGTACCTTAGTGGTTGGATTTAGTTCTCATAATCGATGGGATTGATGCAGTGATTCAACCACGGTGAAAATAATATATGAAAATAAAAACACAATTCAACCTAAGACCGACGTAGACTCAAAAACAAAGATCACACCCCTAACAAATCTAGTACAACAATAAGCAAACCAATTTCTCAGGGGGCCTTCTGGAAACCAACCCTTTTAGGGAGATGAAGTCCAAATAATATTAGATAGTGAAGGTATATGGAGAAGTTATGATGAACTACATGAAACAACCCTAACCGATGCAAGTACCCTTTATTAAAACAAGCACCCTCGAGGGGAACTAAGACCATGAACGAACGTCTGGCCCATGTACTATAAGCATGTCCCACCTGTAGTCACCTCTTTAGGCTAGCTATAAATGGTCACTAAGGCTACCACCTCAAAATCAATGACCAGACGAATAGTCGTAGGTCCAACCACATGTAAGGGAAGGGTAACTAAACCTGAAGCTTCGAAAGAGTTACTTCTCACAGAGGTGTGGAACCAACGAAATCCCCATATACTTAGTAATCAAAGTGATTTTGCAAATAAAAAATAAGCAAGAAGGAGTAATGATATGTAAACTACCATGGATATTCCACTAGAATAGTTCGTCACAATAGATCTAACAAAATATTCAAAATATTTATTATTAATGTTATTTTTCCTTTAGATCTATAGACTATTTACTTACTGATTTTATGCTTATGCATGAAATAGTTAAAATGCAAAAAATAGAGAAAAATAAAATACAATCACATTTTCTAGAAATAAACACAATATATGACTTGGGAAACCCTATACGGAAAAAAACCTAGCTAGAAGGTGAGGTTGCTCTGCTTCCTTTTCTCTGGTATAGAAATGATGCAAGTACAAAGAAAGAAGTATTATCTGTAGAGTTTACTTTGACCTATGGCCTATATGGCTGCTACAAAATCTATTCTCCTCTGTTATTCTCACATAGAACCACTCTCATATGTTTTTCTCAGCTATAGAATGAGATACACTGAAAAATAATGGAACCCCTTCTCTTCCTAGTGGACCGATATTTAACATAGCCCGATATCCATCTAGGGGTAGGTTTTTGAATTCCTCAACCCTCAATTGTGATATGGTTTTGGACCTTCTATATCTTCTTGAAATTACATATGTGGATAGTTGCATATACGTGAGTAACGAGAGATGACTTGGCATCCTCTCGTACCATGGTAGTCAACACGGTAGGTCAACTTGTAGGAGGCATAACTTTTTCATATGAGCTCTGATTGATGTGATGTTTGCATCGTTGGAAAGGTATTGATGTGTAGAATATTGTCACAGGTTCTTGCATAATCTAAGAAAATTTAAACCCCCCAAAATACCATTTTGTGCTTCAAAATGGCCTCGAAAGGTTTTGGACCCCAATTTTCCAAACTAAGACCTACCACTAAAATGGCCTTGCAAGCTTATTCCTTTAATTTTTCCACTCTGAAAGGATTGATATAGATGAAAAAAAAATATAATGATCCAACCCAGATCATGTAATCTCCCTACTTTCCCCAATGTGAACTCGTGCTTGACTCCTATGTTAGAGGTGCTTCCCGAGACACTGGTTGCAAGAATGGGTTTTACACTCTTTAATGACTTCTAGGTTTCATTTTGGTGGCCTTGGAGAGTTCACTCTCCAATCCTATTCCAAGGCCTTAAGTCTATCTAATGTTGGTTTGCTAACAAAGAACAGAGTCAAGTTAATTTTTAGTTTAAATTTCTTTTCTTATGGTGTTCGGCAACACAGGTATTCCAATAGAAGACAAACACCTTTAGTAACCACTCACATAACTAGATCGAATATCAACACATCGATGTTTTCACATGGAAAAATATCTACAGGGAAACATCCATGGCCCCAACCAACGTGACCACTTGGAGTAGTTCATTAATGCAAAAGAAAAATATTACAGAGAGATTTTAAAAGAGAGTTTTTCACAATCGATCATCGAAAAATGACCCTCCATCCTCTTTAAATAGAGACAATGGACCAATCGGGTGTTAAGCCATGGATCAATGGCCATTAAGATCGAGGAGAGTATGAACTTTCAGATCACTCTATGTCGGGAACATATCGTGATCATCATATTTCCTAACTACAAATGCATACTAAAGAAACACACTTTTACCTAATGACACATTAGACTAAGTAGATATTAACTAAATCCTAAGTGTCTAAATATCCTAACATCCCCCCTTAAGAACAACTTGGGATAGGATTGAAGGATTTACAATGTTGACAAAATAGGAGAAGGAAGGCGGCATTAAAGTCTATCCCCCCTTAATGACAACTTCCTGAACTCCTAACATAGATTGAAGTTTGGAAAACTTTTCTTCTGTAAGAGACTTTGTGAAAATGTTTGCAACTTGATCTTATGTAGGGCAAAAGAGCACTTCAATAACTTTATCATGAATGAGCTTTCTGATGAAGTGCATGTGTAGCTTTATGTTCTTGTTGCGCTGATGTTGAACTAGGTCTTTGGCAAGCTTGATGGCATTTTGATTGTCGCACCAAAGGCTGGCCAGATGTTGCTGCTCGAATCCAAACTCTGAAAGGATCTGTCAAAGCCATAAGGCTTCTTGACTTTCATTTACCGCTACTCAGTACTCTACTTTTGCTGAAGAAAGTGCAATAGCCTGTTGTTTCTTACAGGCTCAAGTGACAGGTCCTGACCCAAGGCTGAAAATATAACCTGCAGTAGACTTTCGATCATCAAGGTCACCGACCCAATTTGAATCAATGAAACCAACCAATAAAGAAGTCCTCTCTGAACTGTAATGTATCCTGAACTGAACTATACCACGAACATAGCGAAGTATCCTTTTAACTACTTTCCAATGGATTTCATGGGGTGTTTGCATATATCGGGCAGTAAGACCAACAACAAAGGAAAGATCAGGACGAGTATGAGTCAAGTATAAGAGGCTACCAACTAACTGACGGTACAGAGTGGCATCAACCTCGGGAGAATTACAGGTGGGAGTAAGCTTGAATCCAAACTGGAAGGGAGAAGGGGTTGGTTTACAATCATCCATGTGAAGTGAAAGCGACGAAGAAGGTCACAAGCATACTTAGATTGGGAAAGAAAAATTCCTTCATTGGTTTGCAAAACTTGGAGGCCAAGGAAATAGTGAAAAAAAGCCTAAGTCTGTCATTTCAAATTTCTTCTTAAGGCTGGTTTTACATGGTTTAAATTTTTTGAGTCACTACCAGTAAGAATAAGGTCATAAACATAAAGGACAAGGATTATGAGATGGCTTCCTACTTTCTTGGTATAGACATTAGGATCATAATGACATCTAGAGAATCCGATGTCAATAAGAAAGCTGTCCATTTTGGCATACCAAGCTCGTGGAGCTTGCTTAAGACCATAAAGAGATTTCTTAAGGAGACACACAAGGCTAGAGTCATTCTGGACATAGCCAGGAGGTTGTTCCATGTATATTTCTTCTTGAAAATCTCCGTGCAAGAAGGAAGATTTAACATCCACCTGATGGACCTCCCATTTATGTGAGGCAGTAAGAGCAAGAACAAGGCGGATGGAATTAATTTTGGCTACAGGGGAAAAGGTTTCATTATAGTCAATTCCTTCAACTTGGGAAAATCCTTTGGCAACTAACCGAGCCTTGTGTCTTTCAACACTTCCATCTGATGCATACTTAGTTCTATAGACCCATTTACATCTGACAAGTTTTCTTCCTTTTGGAAGAGGTACAAGATCCCAAGTATCATTTTCCATTAAGGAATGATACTGTTCATTCATTGTTGTATCCCAATATCGATGACCCGAAGCTTCTACAAATGTCTCTGGATCATGAGTTTCTAAAACTTGAGCCAAAAGGGAAGAGGCTCGCTAGAACTATGAATGTGTCCGATGTTGATCTAAAGGATCACCGACAAGATCACCAACTGCTTCTCGTGTTGAACAGACCCATCTAGGAAGTGGTGGAGCTGGTGCTGGTTCAGGTACAAAGGACTCATCTGGAGGAAGGTGAGTAGGTGGAGGTGGATTTTCATCTTCACGGTCATCATCTGAAGAAGAAACCAAAATAGAAGAAGGAACAAACACCAAATATGGCTCATAGGCCGAAGAAGGCAGAACCGCTAAATTAGGCTCGTAGGCCAAAGAAGGCACAAACGTCGAATTAGGCTCGTAGGCCAAGATATTTTCATCAAATTTAGCATCTCTTCTAATAATAATTTCATTACAATGTGTTTGAAGAAGTCTATAACCTTTGACATCTTCAGAATAACCAACAAATATACACTTCTTACTTTTAGGCTGTAATGATTTCCTTTTCTCATCAGGAATGTGAGCCCATGCTATACTTCCAAATACACAGAAGTGACTTACATCTTGTTTAGTTTTAGTCCAAGCTTATTCCGATGTTATATTTTTAAGAGCCTTTGTGGGAGTGCGATTTACTATGTAAGTTTCATAGTTGATGGCTTCCGCCCAATACTTTAGACTTAATCCCTTAGATTGGATCATACAATTAGCCATTTATTTTAATGTGCGGTTCTTTCTCTCAGCAACACCATTTTGTTGTGGTGTATATGGAACAGTGTGTTGCATTTGGATTCTCTGTGTAGTGCAATAACTTGTAAAATTATTGTTCACATATTCGCCTCCATTATCTGTTCTTAACCTTTGAATTTGATGTCCAGATTTCTTTTCTACAAGGGTCTTGTAGGCCAAAAAATTGTCAAAAACTTCGCTCTTAAGTTTTAAGAAGTAAACCCAAGTACATCTGGAAAAGTCATCAATGAAATTTAAGAAATACTTGCACCCAGAAAAAGAAGGAGAAGAAAGTGGACCACACAAATCACTATGAACCAGTTGCAAAGGAACTGAGGCATGCCAAGAGGCACATTTGTCAAAACTGTCCCAATGATGTTTATCGAGAACACAACCGGCACAAACACCATCTCTTCATGAAACAAGAGGAAGACCAGTCACCATCTGTTGATTACATAGGTTTTGCAATGAGCGATAGTTTAGATGACCAAACCACTCATGCCAAAGTTTTCTCAAGTCATCGCCATGAGAAAAAAAAACTGATGAAAAAGATGATGACCCAAAGTTGTCAAATTTGTACAACCTGGTAATATCATCAACAATTCCAGTTGCAAGAACATGCTTAGGATCTTTTAGGTCCTTGATTACAAATTGGCGAGGTGAAAACTCTACGGTTTTACCTTCACCTGAATGAGTGATTTGATATACTGATAGAATGTTATAAGAAAGACTTGGAACACATAATACATCATTGAAATGACCATTTTCTACTTGAACTGTTCTAGATCCTTCAACACTAAGAGATCTATCATCACCAACAAATATTTTTTTGGTGTTACATTCATTTAGAGCAAAAGACATGTCTCTATCCTTAGCCATATGATAAGATGCTCCAGAATCAATAAGCCACTCATTATGAGAAGAAGTAGAAGTTGTATTAAAGGAGAAACCATGAGAAGAAAGTGCATGTCCATGAGAAGAACAAGAAGAAGTAGAATCAATACTGATGTAGATTTTTCTTTTAGAGAAGAAGTGATGGAAGGAGGGTGATATCCATAGAGTGACATAAATGGTGTCATTTTTGTTGAAGTATGAAAGGAAGTGTTATACCACCATTCTGCCAAGTGTAACCATTTGAACCATTATGTTTGTTTATCAGAGACAAAGCAACAAAGGTAGCTTTCCAGACATTTGTTCACTATCTCGGTTTGTCCATCAGATTGAGGATGATAGGATGAGCTATGAGCCAATTGAGTACCAAAACAAGAAAATAATTCTGTCCAAAAATGTCCAGTG
>JZKD02S0664014.1:95980-109244 GCA_000966675.3 Picea glauca | reverse complement strand
AATGACATGTACTATCCATATAGAATAGTATTACCTGCAAATATATCAAAAATCATACCATTATCCATCAAACAAACTTGGGTCCATTACCCAAACCCGGGTTCTCCAACTTCTCGTGGCCATAACTCTCTAACCGTGAGGAGTTATGTGACGTTCCACATACCACCAGAAATGGAATGAAATGTACTATCCATATAGAATAGTCTTACCTTAAAATATATTAAAACTCATACCATTATACATGAAACAACCTTGGGTTCATTACCCAAACCTTTGTGCTATCAGAATTCGCTATCGGAATTTCTCCAAGGGTTGACATCAATCACTAAGGGTTGAAATCAATCTAAAATATCACCCTCCAATGGCTGACATCAATGACAACCAACAATCCATCAATCTAAGCCAATTGTCTAACAACCTTCTCATAATAAAAATAACATATTAGTAAATCGAACAATGAAATGTGGAATCTGATTAGTTCTGAACTAACTGGCGCCTTCCTTTGTCTCTTTGTCTACTATTTGAAACATTTCCATTTCCTCATCCTTTAGTCCGGGTACAAATATCGTCTAATCTTCTTGATGATTTGGAATTCATGTCTGGTCTTCTTTGATTGCTACCATCTGTCTCTCAAACATGTGAATAACATGCACATGTTCACCTTACTTGCTTCCTAATGTGCTTTCTTTCCCATATTCAACACATTGGATGCATTTACTCAATAATTGCACCATTATCCTTGAAGGCTCAGTTGCTTCTTTCACCTCGAAAATGTAAAACTTCCTCTCTACTTGAGGCAACTTTTCCTATATCTGCTTAGCTTCTTGAGATGTGATATGTAACTGTAATATTGGGTTTACTATCCAATTTATTTGAAGGAGATTAATTTGGTCCATTTTCTGGATGGCTGTCAGAGCCTCTTCCTTGCTTGTTCTGGAGTTATACTGGTTATTTTCTATATCAATTTGACCCAGGGATTTAGAGATAGTATTTACTTCAAAACCAATGAGTCCTTTGTCTAGTGAAGACAATGCTTCTAGACAAGCTTCATGCACCTATTCGACAAGTCTTTTTCTTTCTGTTATATTTGTTTCCCAAGATTTTAAAGCTATATCACCTTTTATTTGTTGCGAAAGAGAAATCCGGTTAACCTTAATGAGATAAGTATACCTAGCTATCCGCAACCATGCTAACAAATCATTACCGTTGATTCATGATAAGTGCCATTAATATTTGGAGTTTCGCGTTCGAGAATTTTGGATGAAACAGATTTGAAATTTCCCGAATCGCAAATCTGTGAATGGTTAATTATGAGACAATCCTTCTTAAAATATTAATTAATCTTGTTTAAATTGAGCACTTTGGGTATTCAGACTTTGATATTTTTTAAAGTAGCTCAAAAATATATCCCTAAAACCCGAAACTACGAAAAGTTTAATTATCCGATGATTGTTTTTAACTTCTAATTAATCACATTTAAGTTCAAACGTTTCAAAATTTCGGATATCTTAGGATGTGATGAAAGGAAAATTTCTGTATTCCGAAGTGCGAAGTTGCTAACTATATTTTAACCAAGATTAACTTAATCAATGTAGATTTAACATTTCAACATTTTAAAACTTCATGGATTTCCGATTTAACTCTCTGTTATATTTTCGAAAGGTCATCCCCGTAGTGATGTGTCGAAGATGATGTCATTCTAGATGACGTGTCGAGACCAGGAGGTGCCACATGTTACTTAGAATTGTATGAATCTTTAGATGAACATTTCAGAAATAGATGCCACGTGTCAACCTAGAGAGGGTTCGACAAGCACACATGTATTATGGCTTGTGTTGTTTAAAAGTTTAAGAAAAATGATAACGTACACTTTTAGGTCTTGTAACTTTAATAGTGAGGACTTATCAAAACACCCGAAGTGACCTTTAGTGATTCAACACTCTAACCATTAGGCGACTCAAAAAATAAGGGAAAAGAGGGATCATTTGATCAAACGGGGAAGCTTTATCAACGACGGATATCATGTGCGCCTTATGATTAGAAATAAATTTGATTTAAACTTTGAAAGTTGATTTATGAGTTGCCACTTTGAAAAGATAAAGTTGAGAAAGTAAAGCTCAAAGTTTAGAATTATACATGTTCCAACATAGGCTCCATTTGGGGATCACGTCTGCCTATGAGGCGTGGAAGAACAATAGATCAAGTGATTTTATTGGGTATAGAGTCATTATTGTTTTTTCGGGAAACACCTTTGGGAAACAAATCTACAGAGAAAGATTGAACTTCAATCGAATCTCAAAAAACCATCAAAACACATTTGATTATTTACCTCAAGTTAGGCTATCAGTAATTTCCTTTTTCTAAAACTGAGTTTGGATTTTCTTAAGATAATCAAATCAATTTTAACTCAAATATCAGACTTGGGTCGATTTCATTTGCATCAAGGCCAAGTAATTTCAACAATTTATTTAGGGAGTCCCTTGTCAGTTTAAAATGTAAATATTACCGGAAAGAGAGTTAGATACCAGAGTATGGTATATACATGTATGAAAACCTTATAAATATCATAGATATTGCTTCACTACCAGCGAGCCTGTTCAGTACCTCGGTGAAGTTATTTATATCTCCCATTGAATTTCCTTTCACCACTTCAATTAGCATTTTTGCATTTTATGGAGATGAGGGAAATAATTACATGAATTTCCTTTCATCATCTCTTTTGGACAAAATAGGGACAATTGAATTACGAATTTCCTTTCACCATTTGTCTTGGACTAGATGGGGGCAATCATTTTATGAATTTTCTTTCATCATTTGTCTTATATTTATATTTTTGAAGTGGGGGAAATCAATTTGTATATATTATATAGGGGATGATATCTACTTAATATTTGACAATGAGAGTTTGTCAACTCTTTTTGATAGTACTATGGACTAATTCTTTCCCGATCCTCAATACACCTTCACCTATAGGGAAGATTTTATGGGAATTTTTATTTTCCAGGGATTGACCTTGAGCAAACTAATCAGTTAAAATCTGTTAGAGGAGCTAAAGTTATCAGGATAAGCCTAGACATACTTTCTTTCAGTCAAAATCGGAGGAAAGTAAAGATTTTTTCCTAATCTTGTTTTGAAAATATGTCTTTTAAGTTTTCAGAGTCGAGGCACAATTTTTTCTTTCTAGGAAGACTTAAGGATAGGTAATGAAAACCAAAAAAGAGAAAAATATCAAGGATAGGAAAAAAGAACCAGGAAGAGGACTCAAAAGGCATGTCGTAAAGGAATATCATTTCCACACAAGTTCATTTCATGATTATCAAGCTTTTCTTTTAAGCTCCCTTCCCCTTTTTTATTCTTTATTTTATTTTCATTTATTCGGATAAGGCTTCAGAATTAATATGTAGGTTTATGTTTTTCTGATTCTCGATCAGGTGAATATATTTACATGAGTAGAACTTCATTTATATCCTGTTAACATTTTCTAAGATTTATAAGTTGAACTATAAGCATAATAGTTCATACCTCTGATTTCAATTATATTTCCACTCAAATTGATTATCAATTGATCACCTGTTTTGAGAGAAAACAAGTGTTTTGGAAACTGAGTGTTAGGTTCTGATACCTCTTCATTTCTCATTTGACAGTAAGTATTATGTATGGGAACAAAATAGGAAAAGTCAGAAAATTCCCCAGAATAAAAATGGTATGCATTTCAGATATTTTATATTTTGCTTTTATGTTATCAAATAAGACTAGAAAAGTAAAATATAAAAGAAAATGAAATTGCAAATTAAAAAACAAAACCAAACTGGTATATACAATGGGAATGTGAAGTATGATTATTGCATAAAATGTTTCAAATAACGACCGTTGATAGGGGCGTCAAAGGTTTTTCCGTCGAGATTTTCTAGTAGGAAGGAATTCTTTCCCTCTGTAGCCGCAATCCTGAATGGCCCGAACCAAAGATGATCGAACTTTCCATGTTTTCCTGCATCCTCTTTTCTAGGATCCCATTTTAAAACCAAATCACTAGGAAGAAAATCCTTGTCTTTATCTTTTTTATTGAAAAGAGATTTCATATTATCCTGGTACTTTGAATCTTATCATCTACTTCGACCCTGTTTTGTTGTACTTCAATTATTTGGTTTATCCTTCTTGTAGTATCATTTGGCTTTTCATTCATGTCTTTCCAGAGCTTCATCACGGGAAGAGTGAGGTTGATAGGGAGGATGACATTAGTACCATAAACCATTTGAAACTGGGACATACCTATTGATTTCTTGGTACCGATTTGGTTTGCCCATAAGGCGTATTTCAGGTGAACATGCCAAGCCTTCTTATTCTCCGTAAACACTTTTTTGATTATATTCATCAAAATCTTATTGGATGATTCAACCAACCCATTTCCTCGAGGATAATAGGCGGTAGAATGTCCTAGCACAATGTTATATTTTTTAGAAAAAGTTATCATTGCCATAGACTTGAAAGCTTGGGCATTGTCTGTGACTATTTTTGGAGGGCAACCAAATCTTGATAGGATATTCTCTTCCAAGAAGTTTATTATTACCGAATCAATGGAATTCCGAGTTAGAATGGCTTCAACCCATTTCGTGAATAATAGGTAGAAGTCAAAATCCATTTATGTTGGGTGATTGACTGTTGGTGTATTTCTCCGATGAAGTCCATACCCCATTGTTGAAAAGGAGCCTTTGTTTTGACTGGAACTAACGGTAGTGTGGGGAGATTTTTCTTTCCATATAATAGTTGGCAAGGGTTGCAAGCTCTGACCTTGGAATTCACATTGGTAAATAACTTCGGCCAATAATATCCAACTCTTAGAATCTTGTAAATCGTTTCCCTCCAGGCATGGTGTCCTCCACACATTCCTTTGTGAAATTCATTTATGACATTTTCTGTTTCAGGCTCTATTAAACAACGTAGAAAGAAACCTAGAGGAACTTTCGAGTATAGTTGACCTTCAATGATACAATATTTAACTACGTGTAGCTTCAATGTTCACGCTTTGAATGAAGCATGTCACTCGGGAACTGAAGGGTAAGGAGGTATGAAAAAATATTGTGATACCACTCGGAGGAAGAAAATTTATTTTCAATCTATACTGTAGGGGTTTGATCATCAAGTTCCTCTATATCTGGGATATATTCATGTGATTCGAGGTGGTTGATCCTGATTGCTTTGAAATTTGATTATGCTAACAATTTTTCCAGGCCCTGAGCTTTGACTACCTTAGTCGGTTTTACTTCTAGATAAAACTCCTGAATTTTAGCCAGCCATCGACCTCTCCTACCATCACTATCTGGTTGTACCAAAATATCTTTGACAGAGCTAGTTGGCACATAAGCGATTATTTTGGAATGGATTACATATGTCCTGAATTGTTTTAGAGCTTTCACAATTGCGTAAGCTTGTTTGTCCAGAATGTCATATCTTAATTCGACGTCCTTGAGACTTTTATTGAAAAAATCTATCGGTTGTTCAAAACCTTCTTTGTTCTTTCACAGGAGTACCGCTGCAATAGTATGTTCATATGCAAAGGAAAATATCAAGAAATCTTTAGTATAGTTTGGACTAGCTAACAATGGCGCTTCACTTATAGATTTATTTACTCTCTCAAAGGATGCTTTAGCTTCGGTGGTGCATTTCATTTCGCTGTCTTTCTTTAACATATCTATAATTAGTTTGATAATTTAAACGAATTTGGGGATAAATCTTCTCAGAAAATTTATCTTCCCCAAAAAAGACTAGATTTCTTTCTTATTCCTGGGAATGTTTATCGTGTCAATAGCCTTGACTCGCTTAGGGCCGATATTGATTCCATATTTCGAGACTATATGACCCAAAAGATTTCCTTCTTGCATAGCAAAGTGTGACTTATTGGGGTTAAGAGACAAACCAAATTTTATGCATTTCTCAAAGGTCTATTTGAGATGAACTAGATGTTCTGCATTAGAGTTTAAGAAAACTGTTAGATCATCCAAGTAAATAACAACAAATTTATCTCTTTCACCAATGAAATCTATATCCATCGCCCTTTGAAAAGTAGCCCCTGCATTCATGAAACCGAAAGGCATTTTATTGTACATGAAAGTTCCCCACAGAGTGGTGAATGCAGTCTTTTCTTTATCATCTTCGTGGACATAAATTTGGTTATATCCAGAAAAACCATCATCATAGACATTTTGTTAGATCCAACTACTTTTTCCAGGACATGATCCATTTTTGGTAGTGGGTAGCTCTTCTTGAGGGATGATCGATTTAAATTCTTGAAGTCTACATAGAGTCTTATTTCTCCGCTTTTCTTCCTGATGGGTACTAAATTTTCCACCCATTCAGAATATCTGAGTGGGGCGGTAATATTTGCGTCAAGAAGCTTCTTGACTTCTCTTTCTATTACCGGTAGGAGAATATGATTTATTTGTCTGAGTTTATGCCTGAATGGTTTGATACCACACTTCAAAGGAATCTTATGTTCAATTATAGAGGTATCATAAGTTTTCAGATCATCGTAGGACCATGAAAAAATGTCTTTATACTGTCTGAGCAGCTCAACTTACTTCTTCTTCATTTGGGGTGGAAGGTATTTATATATCTTGACCAGCTTAGGATCCTCTTTAGTTCCTATATCGCAGTCTTCAACCTCTTTGGGTTGAGGTCATAAAGTAGATTTCAAGGGTATATCATCTTTGTCGAACAATCTCTCTAAAGGTATTAGACCCCTAGGATCTGGTTGTTCTTAAGCACAAGCATCCTATGATTTGCGATTTTATCCTAGAACTTTCTTGGATCTTCACCTTCCTGCATGATCCAAATAGGATCGTTCTGATTTTCTTGATCTATATAAGTCTCAGAGAACTCATCAACCATCTCTAGGAACTGCTTAATCTGCTCGTCATCTTCAAAGACTTGCCAATGATGGATGTTATTTGGGATTGAAGGCCCGTGTCTCATTTCAATATGATATTTTAGTTTCAGGACAGTCGGTGGCACAAAAGTCGCAGCGACTTTGGCTAGAAAGTCAACGTATTGATTTTCCATCCTGGGAATGGAGTGTATATTAAAAGATGAAATTAAATTCTCTATCAAATCCTAGGCACAATTTCTGTATGATCTTAGCCTTGGATGTTTCACTTGATATTGTTTCTTTATCTATTTCACAATAAGCTCTGCATCACCGTAAACTATTAGATGTTCAATTTTAAGCTTCCTAGCACCTTCTAATCCTAAGACTAGAGCTTCATATTCACATACATTATTTGTATAATCAATTTCCCACTGTAATCTGTATGAAAAGGGGATGACATACTCATATCCAGGTACCACAAATAACACTCTAGCCCCTGCCCCTTCGGAGGACGAAGCGCCATCAAAAAACATTTTCCATACTCCTTCTCTATTATTTACACTTTTCTTTGTTTTTTCTATTCTTTTATTTTCTTTTTCTATACATTCTTCAAAATCATCATCTATTGATAAAACAAAATTTCCTAAATCCTGATCAGAAACATAGACTAAATAATTTTTTGGTTTTTTGGGGTTGCTTACAGTATATGCCAGTCTAGTCTCCCTGTACAGTCGAGTAAATTGTCAACCGAAAATTGGGATCGTAGCATATGTCATGTCCAACTGCAGTGATCCTCCTAGTTTTGCGCCCCACGACCTAGATAGAAGACTGTCGTACTTGGCAGGGACGTCAACAACGACTAAATCCATAAGGATACTTTTTACAAGAATTTGTGCAAGATTTACTACCAAGTCTTTGATCATACCAAGACACTTAACTTTTCTTGAATCAAAAGAGCACAAATCTTGATAAGGTATAGTAATTTCGAGGTCTAGTTTCTCCATGATAACTTTACGCATCAAATTATGGGAGGCCCTAGAGTCTAACATGCAGTTATGAAGTAAGTGGTCATGCACAGTTAATGTAATATAAAATAGAGAAACTAAATCCCTAGTATTTTCAATGTGCGGACCGAACATAATCATAGGTCTTTCGTCTTGTAGATTGATAACATCCACATGAATTTCAACATCAGAAAAAATTATCATTTTAGCAATCTATTTTTTGTAAATCGGATTCTTGGAAAGCTCAACCAGGGGCATGGGGATTTTAATCTTATTTAGTTCATTTTCCAAACTAAAACTTCTAGTCTTTTTCCACTTTCTCTAGTTGGAACTTGTGTTTCAATATTCTCAATTTTATTATTTTGTGTTGCTCTTGTTTCAACTGTTTTGGTTCAGGAAGCCGATGTTTCATCTTGTAACTTAGTGCCGACTGTCTCATTCGCTTTATTTCTTGATAAAATCCTTTTCGGTGGGACGTTTGTGGGATTAGTCTCTTTGGGACATAAATTGTATTTCTGTTGAAGTTCGGCCATAATGGAGTCAACGATTCCTTGATATGCATATTATCCTAAATTATTTATACTTTCCTCATCATTAAACAATGGTTCCAGGTTTAACAACTTTTCATAGTCCTGTCTGGTTGAATGAGGTTCCCGATCATCATCATTGAGGTTGTTTAAGTCTTGTTCTAACCCCTCATAATTTTTCATATCATCCCTTTGCATAAAGTTTTCAGTATTGAAAGGGGATGGGATTTTTTTATCTTCATTTTTTATTGGTCTTTGCTGTGTCTGGGGGTTAGGGTTTCTCCTAAACCGATTTCTAGTGAATGGATCAGGTTTGGCTTGATCTAACTCCATTCTAGATATTTTTTTTGATAGGTATTTGATTATCTTATCCATCTCATCCATTTTTTCTTCTGTGGACTTCCTAGATTCGGAGGATCCGACATGGTCTTTGAAACGTCTCGTTTCTCTGGTCCCTACCTTGATCTTAGCTTTCAATTCCCCCGAGGCCATCATATTCGATTCAATTTCTATTGCATCATCCTGCATTCCTGCTTGGGTGGAAAATATTCTTTCTCTTAATAGGAGAGCGGAATCGGGTTCAAAGGCCCCTGCAAAAGTTACCTTCGCAGCAGGATGAGAGTGTTTGACTTCAACTAGGATTTTATTATATAATTTGTTGAACCTATGAGTAAACTCAATAACTGATTCATAATTATTCTTCCTTAAAGCCCTGAATTTAGTCAAATAATAGAGGTGATCTTTCTTCTCTCCCCATTGCCTTAGGAACGCATTTTCTAGCTCATCATATGACTGTATTGATCCTGTAGGAAGTCCTTGGAACCAATCTCTCACCTGTACTTCAAAAGTATGTACTAGAAGCCTGGAATACACATCTTTATGTTCTATGCCAAGGATATCAACAAACTGATCAAAAAAGGCTACATGCTTTTTTGTGGTTAAGTGTCCCTCTCCAATGAATTTCAGAAGGCTCTTCATGTAGTTTTCGGGTAGATTATGAAGGAAAATAGGAAGGAGCAAGGGAGCATATCTAGTGGCTACCTTGGAGAATATCCTAGGAGGCGGAGCTTGTCCTTGACCTTGTCCACATGCACCACCACCTTCGACAACGACTCCTCCAGCCGCAACCATTGGAATTTTAGGAGATGAAACTCGAGAGTTGAAAAGGGGATTTTCGAAAACCTTGAGGGAATAAAGCGGTGACCCTTCAACTACTTTGAGATGTGGCAGGGGAAAATCCAAAAAAAGGTCTCGGGGAGATGAAAAATCTAGCAGAGGGGGAAAAGGGAAGCGTGGACTATTTTCCTAAGACTTACAGGATGTATATATAGGAGAACCGTCAGGGGAGGAATCATGATATAAAATATGTTCTTCAGGGTTTCGAAGAACTGGAAATTTTACTTCAGGCAAGGATGAGGTAGAAAGAAAATCAACAACAACGGGTATAGAGAGAGGTCTTTCCTTTGGACCCTTCGGGGTATCAGTTGAGTCGATCTCGGTCTTTATTTCGGGTACAATTTCCTTTGGGTTCTCAGACCTAATTTCAGATTTACCAGTTGATGTCTCCGCAGATGGTACTTGTTTAAAATTCTATTCAGGGGTTACTTCCTCGACTAGAATCTTAGTATTAACTTGTGAAGTTTTGGGTTGGTATATTTTACCTGTTGATGCAATAGTCGACTTTAGGTATCCCTTTGGTTTTAGCAACCTTTCAGGATCTAATACAGGTGCTATCTGCCTATCATCTGGGTTCTTTATGGTATTCTTTCGACTGAATGCCAGTTTATCTGTGATGGAGTCGCCAAGTGAAAGATAAAAATAACCTTACTTATGTATTCAATCTTTGTTCAATATCAAATACATAATATTACCTTGTCGTTTTCCCAAGGAAAAATAACTTCTTTTCTCCATCCCTAGCATTGGCGCCAAAAATATGTTGTTCCTGAGATTAAACTTAAGGCTCAAAGAGTAATGTTAGGCATCAGGAAAGTTTATGAGAAAGTTTTTTAAAGTGGTTTTTCTACCTTAGTTATAAGATAAAATTTCCTTATATGAAATTAACCATATAGCGACACAGAGGCCGTATTTCGTGTTTGGGTCAAATCACAATATCAAATGGTGTGAGAGAAAACACAAAACTGTTAAAAAAAGTAAGGCATCAATTACTGAAGAGTCTCACCTTGTTATAGTAGAATAAAATAGAAAGTGTAACCTTGAATAAAGCATAAGATACAATAATCCACACAGTTCGCAGGTCTTGATTTACTCACAGTAAATGCAGAGGAAAAACTGCTTACTTAACAAATTACTGTTGAAATATGATTACAGTAGTTGTTGCACTAAATTTAAATCAAACATTTACCAAGGAAAGCATAAAGAAATGTTGAGATATGGAAAAAACAAAAGAAACACATAACCCAAATTAAACAAAACTTGGAATCTCTGTCTGCACTTGTATTGATACTCAATAAAGAGATTTTTCTCTATTAAAATTGGCAAGAATCAACCCTGAATAAATATTGGATCTATGTGTTTATACAAAAACCGTCACAACTTGAATGGTTGGAATTCTCATAATAAAAATAGCATATTAGAAAATCAGACAATGAAATGTGGAATCTGATTAGTTTCGAACTAATTGGAGCCTTAATTTGTGTTAAGCCCTAATATTGGCTCATTACCCCTTAATTGGGCCATATTACATTAGTAATGTTATTTTATTTATGTCGGCTTTATTCCATTAGTTGTAATTAAACCTCCTAGTCTCCTATATATACCAAGGAGACATTTTCATTTGGAATAATCTTGGAATTGTACATTTATGTGGGCATAAGGAGGTTGCCCCCTCGAAGAGGCTTATTATATGAATTTATCTCTTTTTCAAGACGTTGAGTACTTATTCTGAGGTTTTTCTATTCTATATTGATATTTGGTTCTTAACATATGGTACCAGAGCTCAAGGTCTTGGGGTTTCACTGCTACATCTGAGACACCTTGGAATTTTCGCTATAAATATTTTTATACAATGTTTCAAAAGGAACGGATTGGAGGATATTTAGTAGACGAATCAAGGTACGTTGGGTTAAAATTTCAGCTCCTGAGGCCTTATAATTTCGTAGATACAACCTGTGCAAGATAGGGTTGTGGAATCAACCTAAACTAAGTCATTGCGGAATTTTCTCTATAAATTCTTTTCTATAATGTTTCAGACCCTAAACTCCGAAGGATATTCATAGAAATTAATAAGGTATCTTTGATAACAATTTCAGCTTTTGGGTCATCTTAAATTTGTAGATACACCCTGTAGAAGATAGGGTATCTGACTAGTCCTATTGACTAGTATGAAGAATGTGTTCCAGGTAAAACAATCATAACTTCTTCCTAGAGTATCCAAATTGAGTGAGATTGGTTGCATTGGATAGTGGACAGTGTGTTGTATTTCTGGTACGAGTTTCAAAATTTCATATAAATTATTTTGTGCGGGGTATGCTATACAAGTGACAATTCCCGGAAAGGCCAAAAATCAGCAAGTTGTGGGGAAGTTACCGTAAATACCACTTGGCACATCCAATTTTGATCATACTTGTGGCATTTCAGAGAATAAATATCAGAGAACTACAAAAAATAAATTTTCATACCCAGAAGTTCCGAAACTTTGGAGATACAGTAGAAGAAATATTGTCTAGTAGAACCACCTCAAAATCAAGGTTCAAAAGTGATACTTGGCCAACATGCCACCCAAAAAGGGAACTTCTACACGAAATAAGCCTCTAGATAATGCTACATGGACTCTTGATGAAGGTGAAGAAATGCGTAGGGACATAAATGATTTACAAAAGAAGACAACAACAAAAGATGAACTACAAGAGATGATGGATGGTTTAAAAGGGGAGATCATGGAAGGATTGAAAAATTTCATAATAGAAAGGACACCTGAAAGTGAAAATGTATCCCATGAAATTCATGATGAGGACACAAGGAAGGTGAATCAAGAATGGAGAAATTCCAACTTTGGGTTGAAGACCAACCACGTTCCTAAGATCGATATGAGGAAGTTTGATGGCAAGGACCCAGTCACATGGATACTTCAGATGGAGAAATTCTTTGATCTACATAATGTGCCACATACACAAAAGGTACAAATTGGTTCTTTGTATTTAGAACCCAATCAATTTGTATGGTATCGATGGATTTGTTATCACAAATCACTCGTCACTTGGACAATTTTCATGAAAGAATTGATAGCACACTATGAGGATACAAGGATCAATACCTTCTTTAGCCAATTGATAAATCTCAAGCAAAAGGGTTCAGTTACAGAGCACATTGAGAACTTCCAAATATTGAATATAAAGGTAACCGATATTCCAGATGAGCACTAGATTGATGTATCCATAGGAACTTTAAAGGATAACATTCAACATGAGGTTCGTCTTTAGGAAACCAAATCATTAGAGAATGCATTTAAGGTGGCAAGAAATGTTGAAAGTAAAAATATGGCTATGGCTACTAGAAGGACCAATCCCAACATCTATAGAGAGAATAATGCTCCTTCTTCTAAAACAACTCAACCTACAAGGTTGACACCTCAACAATTGGAGGAAAGAAAAGCAAAAAGTTTATGCTTTAATTGTGACAACAAGTACAGTAAGGGACATAAGTGTGGTGGGAAGAAATTATTCTACATAGATTGTGAAGAGGAAGAAGCACAAGAACAAGAACCATCTCAAGATGAAAACGTAAAAGCAATTTCGTTTGAAGAGTTGACTCCCACGATATCGTGTAATGCATTGGCTGGAATTAGTACTCCTCAAACCCTCAAGATCGAAGGATACATCAAAAAGAAAAAGGTAATAGTCCTAATTGATTCT
>JZKD02S0664014.1:44219-55035 GCA_000966675.3 Picea glauca | reverse complement strand
ATTATAAGGTCGCAGATCTAACGATAGAGATTATGTTAGGGTTTTTTTCCCTAGAAGGCAACCCTCTTTTATGAGGGAAATGTATTGCGGCTATGTAGGTTGGTGAGTATTGTATATTGAGAGAGGAGACTGTGAGAGACAAGAGGAAGTTACAACGGGTTTTGTTGTAGGTTGTATCCCTTCATTTTGTTGGATAATAGAAAAGAAAGGACCTGGCAATTTCTCTGGTGGACGTAGCCCACACTGGGTGAACCACGTAAATCTGTGTCTCTCTTGTATTGTGTATCTTCTGTGTTTTGTTTTTGCATTTGTTTTATTTTATTGCTCCGTGGTCCTGTCTTTCTAACACTATCAGCCAACTTGCACATAACAACGGAATTTACCCAATCAGAATCATTGGTGGAACTGTCACACTCGCGAGAGAACTTGGCTCACAACACATTCTCCATATAAAAGATGGAGAGTCAGACAATGACAAGGAAATGCTACCATTCTCCATATCTAGTTTTTTCCTTTACTTTCTGATCTAAAAATGATGAAGACTTGTATACTTGAAAATATTTGCAAGTTTTAATTCAAGTGTTCTTATGCAAATGGATCAATTTTGTGCATGTACTTGTACATTTATGCTAGGAAAAAAGAAAACACAAAAATAATGCACACTACCATTTACATTACTTTTCTTGTTCAAAAAATGTCACCAGGTCTAAACTTGTAACACCCAAAATACTATCAATAGAGGGCTTGAATAGCCACCGAACTGGAAAAGTGTTCTTCGGGGACATAATGTTCATCTATAGCACCTACTTCGACAAGGAAAACAAAACTAGATCCATTATGCATGCTGAAATGACAGACACGGAGGCCCTGATGATAATCACACTCACTATCCTCACACAACTTGTCCAGAAACATGCAGAAAATATATTGCGAGGTAATGGGATATCCATTACAAATTTTAATATATTTCCCAAAACAGTATATGACTGTGGTGATTGTGATCAGATTATATCACTCAACGAAACAAGTATTGTGGAAAAAATTCCTGCTATTTGTTCAAAATATCATTTCGTCCCGTACATAACTATCAACCAACTTGCACATAACAATGAAATTTACCCAATCAGAATCATTGGTGGAACTGTCACACTCGCGAGAAAACTTGGCTCACAACACATTCTCCATATAAAATATGGAGAGTTAGACAATGACAAGGAAATGCTACCATTCTCCATAACTAGTTTTTTCCTTTACTTTCACATGTCCATGTATCTCGGTTATGTTACACAAATATTGCACTATTGCATGTTGTAGCTGCAATTGTTCGACACCAATTCAAATTTGTTTTCCTCAATGGAACAACAATTGCATAAAGGGAAATTTCCACTTGTTCTCTTCAAAAATATATCAAAGAAAAGAGATGTTAAAGAAAGGATCTTTCGCACAACCCAAGCAACATTTCTAACATAATTGCGAATAGAAATAGTACAGGATCTCAAGAAACTAACTAGCTCTACAACTATTGTGCGTATACATCTACAATTTCATCCTTACTTTGCTCATACAAATTTCATTCACCAATTTTCTCCAGTTTTTTTTGTTGTTGTTGTTGTTGTGCAATTGTATATTATATTGTTCAATATATTAACTACTATGATGATGTTCCCAGGTTGAGGGTGGTTTGGTTGCAACGAATGCGTACTCGACCCCCTTCGAGCCGGTATGTTCCAAATGCAACTCTCATTCTTTTGCTTCTGCTTTCAAAAGTGACGATACAATTGATTATCTATGATGCAGTAAAAAATGTCCTTAATTATATAGACATTGCCTCAATGCTGCCATCCGAACCGTGGGAAACACAACCGTACATTGTGTTGAAATATTGTAACTGCAAAGAGTATTCTAATTATTATTTATGTATTATTCATTAGATCAATCTCCTTTTGTGGATTGATCATGTCGGGTATTGTAAATGACCAAATCCCCTTTTGCGGATTCGTCAAACCCTAATTGTAATAGGCTAAATAAAAAGTCAGCCCTAGAATATATTAAAGTGGTTATAACCACCCACAATGAGAAGCGACCTAGACAAAAATATTAAAGTGGTTATAACCACCCACAATGAGAAGTCGACCCAACCAATGAAACGACACCCCAGTTCAGTGCCTGCCAGATTGTATAAATAAGAAAGGCTAGTGCCTCATTTGTACACACACACACTTGATCAATAGAGCGCAAGTTTGGAGGTGCAACTGTAGAAGAAGAGAGAGAGAGAGAGAGAGAGAGAGAAGCAGGTACTATAGCAACCAGTAAGGTTAAAATCCTATTAAATTTGTCAATTATACCCTAAGTTTTTTTTTATATATTTTTTATTTGATTTTTTTTTTATAAAAACAATATATTTATCTATTTTTCTAATCTCTTATAACAAATTATTCATTGGCTAAAACCATCTTGATATGACATTAATCCCTTGCTGTGTTCAATTTTTTAAAATCTATTTGTCAGAGTTAAAAATCAATTTATAAATAAAAAACTACAATTTTTATGATTAGCGAGTAGGGACAATGCTTGTTCCCTGACAATGTGCACGACAGTCAAGCAATACTGGAGTCAAGGGTAGGTGTAGTCGATACCTTGTAACGTGGCGACCTGCATGCATCTAAGCATATTGCATTTTCCAGCCATTGATGAAGTTTTTCTTCCACTCACCTTTGAGCCCATTTTCATAAGGTGAGCCCATTTTCCTCTAATCCATTGTTGCTTTCCTTTCACAGCCTAGCTTGGATGGCATGGCAAGATATCAAGTTAGGCCATTATCAGGTAAGTTAAAGGAAAGCTCGAGTCGATTTCATGCATGAAGTACATGTCGACATAATTGCCCCACAAGCTTCCAAACATGAAGTACAGGTCGATGTAACCACCCTGCAGGCTTCCAACCAGTTCTGAGTTTTCATCTCGATTGCTGAGGTAAGAATCTTAAGCTCGATCACATATTTGCACCTGGATTTGTTACTTGCTTTACTGTACCAACTTATGCATTGCTAAACAACTCATATATTTCTCAGATACAACTCTACAGTGGCTCGCGTAAGAGCACTATATATATGTCAGTGTAGCCACTAACTTCTAGGAGGGTCTATGAGTGCTTGTCAAAGCCCCCTTTATCCCTCAAGCCTACTCTTTCATTGAAATGTCCACCCTAGTCCAAATACAAATTCACATTATCCATGCCCATGCTTGCTAAGCCGCTTAAAGAATACCCCAGCCCATGCTTGCTAAGTCGTGTAAAGAATACCCCACTTTGAGTGAGAGAGCCTAGGCACTATTCCTCTCTCCCAACATTTGGAAGATTAGTCTTACACACACCCACAACAAATAAGGCACATATTTGTGTATGCCTTTCTTAAGCTAGCTAAAACCTTCTTGTTTACCTAAAGATGGATGAAGATTCAGATACCCGGTTAAAAATAACATAGTTTGTTAATAAAAAGCAATTAGAAAGAAAAATTATGGCCAAATGCCAACATACCTGTGCAAACATATTTTTTTAATCCTTTCGATACAATCCCTTGAATAGGATTAAGCTAGTGGTTAAAACGGTGAAACCAAGGCCTTTTTATTCCCCTACCACACCAATATTTATCACTTCTGTAAGCTATACCTTTTTTTGAACTTATAAGATACTTCACAAAACCTTCCAAAAATGGCCGTAATAAGAATATTGAGTGTTATCAAAGGAATTTGGAAGTTACATGCTGGAATGACTACAGATTTCCCCGCAAAAGACCTCTTGCAACATGAAAATTCTAAAGGCTGAAAATAATCGAAGATGCTGCAACTGGAAATATGATAAACTCTGATAGCCTAGCCTTTGAAGAGTTATAGCATTAATGACGTTGGTCTTTTCAATGTAGGAATGTACCAGTACCGGAGGGGATAATTCATATTGGTTGACATTGGCGCCTCTAGAGAATGCTAAGGATCATTGCTTCTATGTTGGTTTACGAGCGAGTGGGTGAGTTGTAAGGATTTTTTATCCTCCCACACAAACACTCCAATGAAAAAAACTCTCTAGCTTTATCACACATAAAATCTCTGCAAACAGCCGTATCACATAGCGCTGTATAAGTGAGTCACTTCCACGGGCTTTACCCTAAACCAAAATCAAAACCTCCAGTGTACAACCACTAAGTGTTTAATGCAAGCCGACAGTAGCTGGTACAAATCCCGAATGTAATGGCCTTAATATCCATGTCTTACATTGATATTGGAAATGAACTAATAAATATTGGAAATGAACTAATGTAATGGCCTTATGTATATTGGAAATGAACTAATAAATATTTTCATGGCAATCGTTTAATATCCAGGTCTTACATATACAATGAGCTAAGACAATGTGCTTTGATTGTTTACTTAGTTATGAAAAAATTGATAGTGATGTATATACAATGAGCTAAGACAATATGTTTTGATTATTTATTTATGAAAAAATTGAAAGTGATGGTTATTGGGAGTCTTCTACATATAAGATCTATCAATATGTATTATATTATGGTTATGGAGAAGATGATAAAATAATAAAGAAAATATTTTTCCAAATTTAATTAATTTATTATTGAAAATATTTAAAAATTTTATTTACTCATTATTTAAAAGAAAAAAAATATATATTTTCTTATAAAATTTATTTTCAATTATAAAATTATATTTTATTTTAAAAAATTGAAAATAAATTTTTACGTTTTATTATTACTTTATTATTTATACTAATTTTTTAATTAAAAATAATTTTAATATAAGTTATATTTTCTTATAAAATTTATTTTCAATTATAAAACTATATTTTATTTAAAAAAATTGAAAATAAATTTTTACGTTTTATTGTTACTTTATTATTTATACTAATTTTTTAATTAAAAATAATTTTAATATAAGTATATATTTTCTATCATTAATTTTATCATTTTTATTTAAAAATAATATTTGATTTTGTTTTATAATTTTCATTATTCATCTTATATTTTAATTTAAAAATTAATTTTTATCTCAACAGTTAATCATAATGGATTTATAAGCATTTTCTATTCTTCCCACTTATTGTTATCGTATTTAACAATGCTTTGTATATAGGAATTTCTTTGCCGTGTATCTAAGGTATCCGTTTTGAGACCTTCGTTGTATATGTTGTGCCGTTGATCCTTTGATAGAATTGTACACGTGCTTTATATAACTTAAAAAAAAAACTTCTTTAATAGTCAAAATGGGTAGGAATCATCATGTGTAATTCTCTTGTGAAATCATATGCTAGCTTATATACGTAGCATCCTTAAATAGAATGGTCATGATACTTGTTTGTTATGATTTACTTATATCTAGTAGTTTATACTGAACTATGAACTAATATCGTTTAGATTGATTATTCTTGTAGTAGATGCTTTATTTCAGGTACCAATGGATTTTATGGATTTTAGTAATGGTTGTTTAACATATTTGAAAAATGAAGCAGAGGAGGGTTCTTTACCTGGAAGTGGGATATATCTTCATTTAACACAACAATAAATTTCATATATATTTTTAGGTAAGTCAAAGTCAATTTAATTTAAAATTTAGCCTCACTCTAAACCTTATCTCAAATTAGCAAATTAGTAGAGATAGCACAATTTAGTATGTCTCAATACTTCACAATAAACTAAAACTAAAATATGAAGCATCATTTTTCTACATAAACTTGACAATAAATGTAACGCCCCTAAACTGATAAATGATTAAAGATTATTAAGCAAGATTTAATTAAGAAAGAATTACAATTAATAAAATAACATTGATTGCAGACTGCATTCAATGATCTGATAAACCAATCTAAAAGACAGTCAGTAAGAATGTAGATAACAACAGAGTTACGTATGCACAGGGTTGCGTATGCAGGGTGCGGGAGCCCATAAATCCCAAGGCAATAAAATTTATTGGGGGACGCAGGTCGGAGGACGCGTGGAAGGGGTTGGTGGTAGAGTTACTGCGTGAGGCGGCAGGGAGGAATAAGGGACGGGAAGAGGGGGATGTGCAGTCCATTCGACGGGGATGGATGCTGCGGGGCTGTGAGCTCAGGACCACTGTATTTGCCGGAAGCAGAGAGATTATGCGCACTGTGATAATTGGTTGTGATCTATTGTGCTGGGTGAACAGAGGGCCTCTGGACTCTGTGTTTTGCGATGAACTGTTCTATACTGTGGTGAGCAGAGAGTTCTGCACCACGGTATCTACTGGAGGCACCGAGTTGCTGAAGGTTTTGGGCACGGAGGGCCAGGATATCCGTAGATATCCTAGAGCTAGGTAGCTTTCCTAGTTGGCAGGGAGGACAGTAGTTTTGGGCAGTTATTTGCTTGTTGTGGCAGGGTTAATCTGTGTATCAGCAGGAGCAGACGCAACAAGGCAACATAAATTAGCATCAGTATCAGGTATTTGTCAAGTTACGCATTTATCTCATTTTTACCAGAAAGTTATTACCCTGTGATAAATCTAAATTACCGAAATTGCTGTTGAGAAAATAAATATATGCTGTGAAATCATTATCTCCGTTTAGAAAATGAATTGTTTATGAAATTAAATTAATCCTTAGAATGATATGGGCATTACATATGGTATCAGAGCGTCTTAGTTCGAAATCTGGGGCCTAAGGGCCGAAACCTGGAGTGTTAACTCTAGCCACGCTTAACCTGTAAGAGATACACGTTCAGTGGACTAATTGTGACTAATACATGATACAGTAGGGTATCCAAGCTATTGAGCACGAAAAAGAGAAGTCATAACTAAATTTTATTGAGCAATGTCGTTAATGAAGTTTCGGGTAGAATAGGTACCTGGAACCAATGAAAATGTCAAGGGAAACTTAGCAGACATGTATCGCACAGGAACAGTGTAAACTAGTTGCCCGTGTTAGCCTCGATGATTGTAATAATGTAAAAACTTCAAAGAACTATAGACCCACATAAATTTCAACCGTGCCAAGAAAGAAATTTGTACACTGCATGAAGTTTCATGCAATTGATCATTATCCCAAAGGGAGCTGTCTATTACACGGGAGAACAGATCTGCGTTGTCAGATCTCGGGCGAAATCCCGTCAGCCATTAGATCTAGAAAAGTTGCATGGGGTTTAAGCCCTAGCGTGCACATGAGGAGTCATCAGGAAAATCTGAGTCATCGGAGTTTTGGGAAGTCAGAGAATCGAGACCCTGTCGTCCTCGAAATCCTGAGAATGGATCCTGGCCGTTGATCTCGGCAGGACACTTGTCAGCGTTTTGGGAGGCATCGGGATTTTAGCATCGCGGATTTCAGGAGTGTAGAACCCTTGTGTTTAGAAATCAGAATTCGCGATTTTTCGATAGAATCATAGCCATCCAAACAACAGGGACACGTGGCTAAAGATCCCGAGGAGTCGGAGATCGGGAGATCGGGGTTCTCAAAGACAAGGAAACCGCGTCGCTGGGAATCGCGATCAGCGATATCCCGATAGTAACGTAAGCAGAGTAGGGACCACTAGGGTTAAAGTGGTGGACAGGTGTCCGTCATCCAAGAAGGGTCGGGGAAATACGTAGAGAAAATCCAACACAATCACAACCGTCCATCTGTGGGACAGGTGGCAGCCATTGAGAACCATCGGCGTTTGGCCCCATCGGGAAATCGGGGTTTCCGAGGACAAGGGACTCGAGCATGTTGAAATCGTGATACGCGATTTCCCGATGGGATTTGGACCGTCCATTGGGTGAGGACGCATGGCGATGATCAGCGCCATCGGCGTTGGTGCATCGGGAAATCGGCGTTTCCGTGGACAAGAGATCGGGAAATCTCCGTTGAAAATCCCGACGATATTTGAGCCGTCCGTTCACACGGGACAGGTGTCAGGGATCGGACAAAAGTCGTTGATCGGAATATCGGAGTTTTTGAAGGTAAAGAAATGGTGCAACAGGAAATTGCGATCCGCGATTTCTCGATGAGATCCAAGCCGTTCATCTCGAGGACGCGTGTCAGAGGATCTTGAGGAGTCGGGGTTCGGCATATCGGAGCTTCCGGAGTCGTGAAACTCAGACATAATGAAATCGCGATTCGCGATTTCCCGACACGGTCGGAGTCGTTCGATTAGAGGGACGCGTGTCGGTGGATCTGAAAGCATCGGGATTTCGGGGTTTTGCATACATTGGAATTGTTGTGTTGGAAATCACGATTTCGCGATACCTGATAGAGACCACACGTACCATCGGGAATCGGGATATCGGAGGTACCGGGAGCGAGAGTTTTATACCTTGCAGTATCGCGAAACGCGATTTCCCGATGAGTCAAGGGACAAGGGGGCCCACAGTAGGGTCAACATAAGACAGGTGGCAGATTGCATCGCGTATCGGGATATCGCGAGTTTCGTGGACAAGGAGTCCTTGCGCTACGAAATCATGAACCCCGAAAACCCGACGTAATTAACATAACTCTTAACCCTCATTAAATGAACTAATTAAGGAATGTTTAATTAAGACTTAGTCGTATTGGGGATCGCGAATCTCGTGGACGGAGGTACCAGGGTGTTGAAAATGCCGAAATTTCAAAGGGAATAGGACTACGGTCATATAGGCACAGGACATGTGGATCTCGGTACAACCGAAAGGGATAATACGCAAGGAAGAGGCGTATCGGGTATCGGCATATCGGGAAATCGGGAATCCTGAGGACTTGCGTGCGTTGATGCCGCAAACGCCAAAATCCCGATAAGGTGACTAAGACCACGGTCTTGGGAGCGCGGTCATATAAACCAAGGTGTAGCCAGTGGGGGCTAGCCCATAGAAATGGAACCAACATGAATCAGGGATTGGAGAGGTAAGAGGATCGTGACAGCGAAAAGTACGAAACTCCGAACTCCGATATAGGGTCGGGGATAAGCCACAGTAGGTGCAGAGGCCATGACGAGCACGTGGAGCCTATGCGTGCCCGAATCCTTGGGTGCTCGTTTAGTCATTTTATTTGTAAATTGTTAGAAATATTATAAAATAGATTAAATTATTTAGCATAAATAAATTATATATATATAGGAATGAGTTAGTATAAAGTTAAAATGCATTAAGTTGATGTAAATAATAATTTTAATTCAACTATGTTATTAAAGTGTAAGGTTAGCCTACCTTAAAGTGTGATGTTGACCAAGCTTAGATGCTTAATCCTAACCCAAAACTGAGCCAATTCCCCTGATGGAGTAACGTCTGTTTACAGACAAGTAAAGAAAACTTACGCCTAAACTTGTTTCTAAGTTTGAGTAGCACCAATTTGAAATGTCCTGGAACTCACCCTGATAATTTTGGGTGATGCAGGTTAAGTCATACTAAATGGCCAGGACTCGAAGAGGTCGTGGTAGGGGAGCATCGTCACGAGCGCCATCAACACCACCACCACCAACGCCGCCGACACCACCAGCACCACCACCACCATCGCCCGAACTAGCTCTCATACTACGCTCGCTAGAAGCTATTAACAAGACTCTAAAGGGGCACCAACCAGCAGGGAATGAAGGGGAACAACCACCATCTGGAATGGGTAATCCAGAAGCATCAAGAAGTTCAGGGGGAGGACTTCCACCTGAAGACATCACACGAGAATTGCAGAAAATCAAACTTCTGGAGTTTGCCGGGGGTCGCGCCAGTGAACGCGCGGAAGCATGGTTGGAAGGCATGACCAGGTGTTTTGCCTTAAGGGACTATGCGTCCAATTCAAAGGCAAAGATTGCAATTTTCCAGTTAAGAGATAGTGCTTTGAACTGGTGGGGCAACTTAGAAAGACAACTACACCTTACCCCAGACATGGTGTCTTGGGAGCTCTTCGAGGAAAGATTCCGAAGAAAGTATCTACCAGCATACTACGAGGAACAACAAGTAGGGGCATTTCATGCCTTAATACAAGGGAACAAAACTGTGGAAGAATACAAGATCAGGTTTATGGAACTGGTTAAATACGTTTCGTATTTGGACACTGACCAACGACAAGCAGAGCGCTTCGTTTATGGATTGAACCCGAAGATAAGAGCTATGGTGTGAATGTGGAAACCGTCTTCTGTGGCGGAGGCGGTAGAGAGTGCGCGTTACGCGGAAGAACACATAAACCTAACAGGGGGTACAAGATCGACATTTCCGCATCGCCCTGGATTCGTAGGAAAGACTCAGAGGACATTCTCTAAGGGAGGGGGCTCAAGGCCACCACCATATAGTAACAGAGACGTGCCAAGGACAATAGCTGCAGGGGTTTCAATGGCAGCTAGTGCAGCATCTCGTTCATCGCCAACGGTGCAGACAGGTCCACGACCATCTCGGGGAGTAACTAGTAGAGGCAGAGGTTCCAGGGGAAGGAACTCATTTCAAGGACAGACACGTAGCAATGCATTGGTTCCACCTGGTGTCACCTGTTGGGGGTGTGGGGGACCCCATTACCAGCGTGACTGCCCAGAGCCTCAACTAGGGTTCGTACATAATGAAGGAAAGGCACCAATGAGGAAAGCAAGTAGCAGCCACCACATTTACGCAGCGGTTGATAACCGCCAGGCTGAACATCAATCCACCGTAGTGGAGTCGTCAGGTAAGCTTAATCATGTTACTGTTAAGATTTTGTTTGATTCTAGTGCGACAGATAGTTTCATTTCACCATCTGCATTAGAAAAGAGTGGGTTAGCAGCCTATGAGCACGATGACTTTAAGCAAGTCGAGATGGCTTCGGGAAAGAAACAAGCTGTAGGACCTAGTGTCGATAATTGTATAGTAGACCTAGGAGTGTGCACTACCAAGT
>JZKD02S0664014.1:9508-20737 GCA_000966675.3 Picea glauca | reverse complement strand
TATTCAACTGGACTAGAAGAGTATTGAAAGTATTTAGATGATCAACAATTTTCGTACCTTCCTTCATGCGCAAACTATACAGTTGTCTTTTCAGAAAGATCCTGTTTGTCAAGGACTTCGTCATGTATAAGCTTTCCAACTTTGACCACAAACCGACTGTTGTCTTCTCTGTAACAATGTTGAACAGTACATCGTCGGCCAAACACAGGCGTATGACACTCAGTGCTCTCACATCCATCTCATCCCAGTCTTCGTCTGTTATGGATGCGGGCTGTTTTGGTTTTCCCAAAAGCGCCTTCACCACGCCTTGTTGCACGAGTAGATCGTGCATCTTAACCTTCCAGATCTCGAAATTGTTCTTGCCATTAAATTTTTAAATTTCGACCTTAGCACTCTGTTTGTAATATCCAAGACCCCCTTAAAAAAAAATGTGAAGAAATAATCTTGTGTAATTTTCAAAAGAAAATTACATACATTCCCCTTTAAAAAAAAAAAAATTCACCTTATTCCTCCGCCTTAATTCTTCCACCCTTCATCCTCCATATTATATTTTATTCTCAAATATAATAAAACCTTTCTTCAATACTTTAATACTTCCAAATGTAAAAGTGTTACTTTTTAAAACAAAATTCATAGGAATCTTTCCAACAGATGTAAATGGAAGAACTTCATAAGCATCTACCTTTTACTTTTTAAAAATCAAATTTCATATGAATTTTTTCAGAAAGGGGTGGAGCGCTCCTCACTTAACTCCTTTCGAGGAGCAGCCGCGCACAAGATCTGGCAATGTACTAGTGAATGATCTTTGCTACACATCTGCGAGGTGAAACCCGTTTCATTAGTTGCTCCCATCTACTACGCTCGTCTTGCAGCCCGTCGAGGACAACAGTACGCAGAAGCACAATCTTCCAAGTTGTCTTCTCTACCTTTTGAGTTACCTTTGAAAAAACCCAGCGTATATCAAAAAACAACGCGCCCTTCGACTTGGTCTCCAGCACCGGCCTCGGTTTTTTTCAGTCTGCGCCCTCCCGGCTTCGGCTTTTTCAACACGGCCTCTTCTCGGCTTTGGCTTTTTCAGTCTGCGCCCTCCTCAGCTCCTGAGCTTCTCGCTCTGATACCACTTGTTGTAATTTGCAAGTGCGGAAACACAAATTACCATAAGACAATCAATACATATGCAAACAAAAAAAGACACAGCAGTTTAAGTAGTTCACCCAAAAGTTGGGCTACGTCCACCAAGCATAGGTATCGGTCATCTTATTATTCAGCTAATGGAAATTACAGTCAAGTCTCACTCCTCTCAGACACACTCACAGCCTCTACGGGCATACAAATTTATAGCAATATATTAGAAACTGACTATTAAATGTAATCTCATCCATATTTTAACTTAGGTGCATTGGTTACAACCAATCCTGATTTGATCTCACCAGTATTCTAACTTGGTTGCATTTGTTACAACCAATCCTGGTTTATAGGATATAGAATCCTATCCACGCTTCAGCCTTTGTGGCCTTGAGCGATAGGAAGGAAGGGATTTTATATCGTCAATAGAACAGTGTACAAGGAAAGGACTGGGTAGGCTCGACCAAGATGACTGGATAAGTGGTACGGCCTTGCCAAGAGAGGAGCGTAGCGGTATGGGCATAACTTCCTCACTATGGGCTCGACAAGATGAGCAGTATGGATCATATGATGACAAGCATGAAGAGAAGAGAAGAGGCAATGGGGATTGTCATTCAGGATCAACAAGATGATTCTTACAAGATCCGTTATGTTATACCTTTTGATAAAAATAAGAACAAAGATAATGGCTAAGCATAACACCTTCCAATAGTAGTTGATGCAACTCCATCAACTATACTGACTTGATGTTGCTCCTTCATTTGGAGTGATCTGCTCCTTGCAGAGAACATCGTCGTTGCTCATTGCTCCATCATTCGTTGCAGGTTGGTTGCAGAAGAACACCACCTCGTTCAACCTTCACCACCTCGTTCTCCCTTGAGGTATAGTTTCTCAATTCTTCCCTTTTCTTTCATAGAATGCAATTGTATTGATTAGAGTCAATGTTTGCAGACATTCAACGATCAATATATCATGATGTTTGGATCGCTTCTCCTTGCAGTAGAACACCATCGGCTGATTCTTATAAAAGAACACCACCTCGGATGATCCTAGAAGAACACCACCTCGCCTGATCCTTGCAGAAGAACACCACCTCGTTCTCTGGTAAGGTATCTTTTCTCAATTCTTCCCTTCTTTTCATAGAATACAATTGAATCTTTTCATATAATATAATTGAATTGAGTCGAGTAGATGTTTGCAGACTGCCCAGTATCAAGATAACTTGCAAGAGAAGGAAGGACGCTAGCTGGAATGCCGCCTCAAAAGCTCTGCCATGTGAGTTTTGAATAGCATTCGAGTAGCGATCAACATGATTTGACCGTACGCTTTTTGTTATATTAAATAGTGCATTTTGCATTGTTTTAGATTAATTTTTCAAAGTTTTTCAACATCATGATAAGACTTAATTAGCTGCGGTGGAGGGTCGATTTTATTTATTTATTTATCAGATGAAAAAAATAATCTGACACTGCAAATTAATGCAGTCTAAGGCTGTTTATTGGGGTGCTGTCACATTATTTAGGGTGCTGTCACATTATTTAATGCAATTGAGGCAATTACATATAATTTCCATGCAAGTTATTTATGCCATTGAGGTAGTCACATGTAATAATAATAATAATAATTTATTTTTAAGGTTATCGCTAAGCCACATCAAATTGGTGTATGAGACTTTCTTGTTTGTGGAACAAGAAACCCCTTCCCCCCAACGATTTGACTAGTAAAGTCTAAGAAGGTATACTGGTAACTTCCATGCAAGCTATCTAAGACTGAGAACACCACCCTCCACTTCCATTTGTAACTTCCATGCAAACTACCTAAGACTGAAACTGAAGATGGTGTTGAAGTATGAAACAGATTCTGAATTGATTCTTGATTGCATGTCTTAAACAGAGATGCATTGAGAGGATCATGTGCTTGGATTCTTGTTTTGCCCCAAAATTCTTTTCCTTTATGTCCATAAGGAGACTACTCTAAAGGTTGGGGGAGAATAAAAATAAAGTCCTATCCACATTCGATCTCTATTTCTCTGCTTTCCGATCTTTATTTCTCCGTGCTTTCTTGGGCAAAAGACGAATATAGACCTATTTTTTTTAGTGTTTCGTCTCTAGAAACTTTTATACACTGTAATGTTTTGAAGGGAAAATTCACTTGAAATTTTTTTCTGGTTTAATTGGTAAAGTATTTGGAAAGATCTATTCTCTGAGTTGTTTGATCAACTACTTTGATAGTTTTCATCTTAAATTAAATGTTCAAACTCCTTTCTATTTTTGTAATTTATTATTATCTGCTTATAAGTTCTCTTCAATAAATATTTTTATAGATATATGAGATCTATTGTTGTCAAAATCTAGATCTACTTTTATTGTGAATCTAAAAATAAAAAAAATAGGGTTTACCAATAATAAGTCCATCATACCTATTCTGTTTCGAATGCCATGAAGTTGGTTTCATTTCTTTTCAAATCTTCTTTAGGTTAGAGAAGAATAAGAATAAGAAAGAGTGTAGGTGATATCAACAAGCTAACTAATACTGCCATTCCCATTGTGTAGTGGCATTCGAGTAAGGTAGAGAAGCTGGTTCTTACACATTAAGCTTCTACAATCGATCGACAGAACCCATTGATCCACCAGAGCAGGCTAGGTTATCGCTCACAAAAGTAAGAGTCAGGGTATAAACCACTATTATAGAATCTGGAACTGGACCAAAGCAAACATTTTGATACCCAAACATTAAATTTGGATCTTTGTAAATGGAGATATGGATTTATCATACTATTTTTGTATTTCATAAGTTCTCTATCCATGAACAATATTAGAATTCTCTTCTACTCTTTTCATCCATAATAAAGAATTTAAAACAATATTAGAATTATTTTGTAACCTTTTCATCCATAATAAATAATTTAAAGTATTAGAGTAAAGACTGTTATGTACATTGGAATTCAAATTCAAAGAAATGCTTTAAATTTTTTTCATAATAAAGAATTTAAAACAATATTAGAATTATTTTGTAACCTTTTCATCCATAATAAATAATTTAAAGTATTAGAGTAAAGACTGTTATGTACATTGGAATTCAAATTCAAAGAAATGCTTTAAATTTTTTTCATAATAAAGAATTTAAAACAATATTAGAATTATTTTGTAACCTTTTCATCCATAATAAATAATTTAAAGTATTAGAGTAAAGACTGTTATGTACATTGGAATTCAAATTCAAAGAAATGCTTTAAATTTTTTTCTTATATGCCATAGTTTAGTTTTTTTATAAATATATTGATGAATTGTATAAAATATAGTTGTCAAACATGTTGTGTACATTGCAGTTTGAGCTTTTCTTCATAGCAATTTAAACGAATGTAAAAAAATGCTTGAAATTTTGCATGGTATATTGTAATTCTATACATAATATATTGTAATTCTAATACTAGCACGTAAACAACAAAATCAGTAAAAATCAAAGTAATGCCTTAAATATCTTCATAAATGTCATAGTTTATGAATTTTATCAATGAAGTACGTGTAGGTTTATATGATGCATACTCATTCTTTGTATTAAAAAGAGGTGAGATCTTTACTTGACGATTACATTTATGAATTTTATCAATGAAGTACGTGTAGGTTTATATGATGCATACTCATTCTTTGTATTAAAAAGAGGTGAGATCTTTACTTGACGATTGAGGATGAAATTTTGTTCAATTCACAAKGTTCATATTTGATTTCGAACAACTTTAATCAAAGAGATATTAATAACTTAGCCAGAGGAAGAAGCTGGACATGAGAATTATGAGTATTGAAAATGAATACTAAGTATATATGTACAAMAGTGAATATTTAATCATACAGTGGAGGGACTTCATTTTTTCTCCATGTAGTGAATTTAATCATACAGTARAGGRAYGACTTCATTTTTTCTTTAGGCKTCTCCACGGCTGACCCAAGATTGAATTTTCAGTGCATAACAAAATAGATAAACATTGTCGTGAATGGATGTAAACCACGGCAAGCCAGAGAATCATGCATTAAGACACGTGCTTTCTTGACGGTTGTGTTCTCCAGCTTGCATACGAGCGTGTCTTTTAAATCATATTAATTTTTATAATAATCAATTTCTAAATACAATTAAATTAATTTAAAATTTTATTTTTATAAATGATAAATAATAATAATTTATTTAAAATTTTATTTTTATAAATGATAAATAATAATAATTTATTTAAATAAATAAATTCTAACATAATACTAATAAATAAATTATCATATAGTCTCTTCATGATTTGAAAGGGTGGTATTTATATGAAAAGATTTTGCACTATGTTCATGCTCTGAGCATGTTGGATCATAAAACATAACTAAATTATATATTTAAGTCTTCATGATTTCAAAGGGTGGTATTTATATGAAGAGATTTTGCACTATGTTCATGCTCTGAGCATGTTGGATCATAAAACATAACTAAATTATATATTTAAGTCTTCATGATTTCAAAGGGTGGTATTTATATGAAGAGATTTTGCACTATGTTCATGCTCTGAGCATGTTGGATCATAAAACATAACTAAATTATATATTTAAGTCTTCATGATTTCAAAGGGTGGTATTTATATGAAGAGATTTTGCACTATGTTCATGCTCTGAGCATATTAGATCATAAAACATAACTAAATTATATATTTAAGTCTTCATGATTTCAAAGAGTGATATTTATATGAAAAGATTTTGCACTATGTTCATGCTCATGCTCTGAGCATGTTGGATCATAATATATAATTAAATTATATATTTAAGAAATAAATTTAATAAAATAACTAAATTATATATTTAAGGAATAGATTTTAAAAAATGATCCTATTTTATATAGCAATATGTCAAATAGTGACTAACAAAAGTAAATTATAGTAAGTGTTAATTCCTTTTCTTATATCCCACTTTATTGAGTTCATTTTTTTATATCCCACTTTTTTGAGTAATTTGGTTACTTAAATTGGATTTAAACTTGGAAGTTGAATATTAATAAGCAAAGAAAAGAAACCAACATAGTTTTTGTTGTTTAATATATATTTTAATTAATTTAAAATGACATCTTGGAATAGATAAGAAGGATACAATAGAAAGAGAGCTTTCTTAAGTAAACAATAACAAAGATTTACAAAGATTTGGAGAGATTAAACTATAATAATTTTTTTTGGGGTCAAATTACATTTATGTTACAAAGATTTGGAGAGAATAAACTATAAAACAATGTATTATTTTTTTGGGTCAAATTACATTTGTGTTTCTAGAAGATGGATCGTGTAATACTTTGTTCTAAAACCGAGTTAGTATAATTATTGGATCGTGTAAATACTTTGTTCTAAAACTGAGTTAGTATAATTGTTGTAACTACAAAATAATCTTTTTTTTTTGTCTCATAAAATCTAGATCACTCTGATTTGGCTTTAACCCATTATTTGTAAACTTGAACGATTTGGCTTTAACCCATTATTTGTAAACTTGGACGTTGTTTTCTTATGTTACTAGCTTGTTTCCCTACTTCACTCCCCACATATAGTTTTGTGATCCCTTTTTCCATGAAGTTATACCAATTCATAGTAATAATTGCTCTAACACATTAAGAAAAAAGTTATACCAATTCATAGTAATAATTGCTCTAACACATTAAGCAAAAGTTCGTTTACATTGACCTAACGCTTATTGCTCTAGCTTATGTGGAGTTGATTTTTTTCTTGACATTGTCATAAATATTTATTCACTTCCTTCCCTTCCCCATTTGAACTTTCCAACTTATTAGTGTTCTTTCTCAATCTCTATATTTTCTTTAAAAGCATTTTTGCTTATTAATATTGTTTTTGACATATATTTTGGAAGCAAGTCAATCATGTGAGATATGGTGACAATCCACCTAGATTTTTCATCTAATAGACCAAATTTATTACATCTTAGGCCACATTTCTCTCTCTTCTCATGTATTTATTTACTTGGTATTTCTAAGTTCAATCTCTATATTTTAGCATTGTTACTTATTAATATTGTTTTTGACATATATTTTGGAAACAAGTCCATCATGTGAGATATGGTGACAATCCACCTAGATTTTTCATCTAATAGACCAAGTTTATTACGTCTTAAGCCACATTTCTCTCTCTTCTCATGTATTTATTTACTTGGTATTTCTAAGTTCATTATATTTTTTAAAGTCTTTCCATAAACTCATCAGTTTTAGTTCATACATTCTATAAGGGGTCAATATTAAATTATGTGGTCTTCTCATGAATTACCAATTACAAAACTCTTATTTTTTCCATTAAATTTAGAGCACATGTTGATTATTCCCTTCTAGCAAAGGGAAGTTTGAATTTTTTAGTTGTAATGGATAGCTTCATTCAAATAAATGTAATTGTAACCCTAGTTTTAGATTGAACTATGTCTCAAAAATACATTGATCATTGAAATAGAAAAAAGAAACAAGATTTACAAAGTACCCGACAACAAGAAAGTTCGCACTGTAATTTTCAAATGTATCTACTCCTAATTATACTTATACTCCTAATTATACTTATAGATTTCGCTCTCCAATTTTGATTGTTCCAACAATATTCCAATCATTGAAATAGGGAAATAATGAAATAGTTGAGATGGAAATAATGAAATAGTTGACAACAATGGCGGTGATGAAGGTAGAACCAAACTATAAACAATGGCGGTGATGATAAAACCAAACTATCAACTTTACTATGCACAATGTGTCAAAACAAGTTAACAATGAGGTAGACCTTCTTTGTACCTTCAATCTGCATGATAGCCAATCATCAGATCTTGAATAGAGATGTAGACTACAAACCCTAAAAAATTGTGTGAATCACAAGTATTTACGATAGTCATAAATTTACCTCATTGGCGCACACAAATTCAAAATTATGAAGAAGTTTAGTATTTTCCATGATGAGAAAAACAAATTCCAAGAAACTTTTCCTAAAGGTATGAAGAGCCAACAACTTTATATTGCATCGAAAAAAATTAAGGACTTGTGAAGCTCTCAAAATGCAATCAAGAAATCCAATTTATAGGAAATTATGAAAGCGTCATCTCGTAAGAATTACATGAAGCTCTTTCCATAGTCCAATAGACTAATCTAGCATCTAAAATCCAACAACATTGGATGAGAAATACAAATATTCCTAAAACTTTATCATGCTTAAATTATATATAAGAATTTCAAACTTAGGTGTATAAGAAATTTATGAGAGAGAATGCTCCTCTCATTTCTACTCCATGAAAGCTACTTGACAATAGGATCAAATTCAATGGCATAAAATATTTTCCCAGCTACAAAAATATGATCATATTTAGCCATTACCTTGTGAAATTAGCCCATTCTGAAATTCATAAATGTTAGTAACCAACCAAGCCTCCACAAATACATTGCATGTTTAACCAAACATACAATTGTCAAAACTAAACTTGAAACTAAGACCCATGGGGAAGTTATCTAAAGACTAGAAAAATACAAATCTAAAATATTGTTCATTCCACCTTGTAGAAAACTATTTCAAGCAAACATAATTGACTAGATGAACTCAGACTAAAATTTACCATCAGACTAAGCACATGGGGTAGGGTATCACAAAAAATAGCAAGGTAATATATAACAGTTTGTGATAACGAACCCTAGACCCAAAAATTCTTAAGGTAACAACTTCAAAATCTGTGTTTTCTCACATTGTTACATTAAAATAAAATACTTGTAACTAGGGAAAGGAAACTTCACATGGCATGTTGAAATTCAAAAATTACAAAATTTTTCCCAAAACTCATAGCCTCATAGCCTCCCGAAAATGGCCCTTAACCTAAGAAAAAAAAAAATAAATAAAAATAAAACAATGGCACATATCTTGGAGACTCTTAAACTCAAGGTAATGAAGGCAAGATAGCTTCACTTGCCACACTGTTGGTGAAACCTACTGAAACTTATCTCTACGATACGTAACCCTAGACACTTAGAAAACTCAACCTCACAGATTTGTCTCTCCATTAGCTAGAATCACCCTATTTACATGCATATTGAATTGTCTTCACTTGCATTTGGTCACAGAGGCTGGGGATGTAGCAGAGAGGCTGGAAGATAGAACAAGGCTCGCAAATTTCAGGGACTTGGTGCAGCTGGGGGACTTGAACCTTGGGAAATGACACAAAGGTAGTGAATGGTTGTGTGGCAAGTGAGAAATTATTTATGTGGGCACATGCAATGAAATCCATTATCTAAGTTCACATTTACCCATTGTTCTTAATAATAACATACAACTTCACACTTATCAACTTAATAATTACATAGATGTACAACCAATATAGTTAAGTACAAGCTATGAACACTTGTACCATTTCGAGCTCCATCTACATCCCAGTTAAGTGCATGTAATGGACACTGGTATAACATCTATTCTTTTTATGTATACTTTGACAAATGTTGAGTCTATATATTCAATGAAATCTAATAATAATGCACGTAGATAAGTCGAGCACCTTATTGTAAGTGTACTCGCCTGCAGCATGCCCACCTTAGGAATCTTATTCTCCATTATACCATTTCTATCTCTCTCCACATGTATTGATATTTATGAAGGGGAAAGAAGGGTTATACATAACTAGGACTAATCAGTGCCAAGAGGGTAGTAAAAGTAGAAAAAACATATCGATATTGAAATGGTTTGTTATGATGCATCTATTTTGGGAACATTGTCCTTCCCACATAATTACAGAGGTAGAAATGATCCAAGCAAGAAGGATAAAACTAGTTGTTGATGGAACAACTGTCCTAACCATATCTACCCATATAATCTGAACTTTAATCGGAATATTTCATTATAGAAAGACTATAGTAGGTTCCCTTTATAACAGATAACAGAAAGGTAGGGGTGATGGAGTCATGGACTCCACAACATATTTTCTTAGTTTTCATTTATGCCATTGATTTATTTCTACAACCACCAAGGTGTGAGGTATGTGTTGACACAATGGACAAATAAAATCCCATGGCATTTGTTGATTATCAACATTCAGAGGTGATCCAGATACTTTTCGGCACGAAATGAGATCGGAGATATAATAAAGAAATGCACAGAGATATCATAGATATTTAATAATATAACATAAATGTATCAAAGATGCAACCATAAGCACAGATATACAATAATACACTATTTCTATTAATGAAAGAAATGTACAAAGACTATAAAAATACAGAGTGAAAGACTCGCTAGAATTGTGACAGTTTATCTCTGAGAAGAGATGTGACGACTACTAACATTCACAAGAATATGATTACAATGAGGCTCTGAAGGCCTTTTTACAATAAATAGGAATGCCAAAAACCCTAGAAATACAAAAACCTAACCCTAGTAGATGAAGCACCAAAAGTCATGTGGGCCCATTTGGGTAATTTAGTACATCAACTTCCCGGGGCCGTAACTTTTGCATACGATCTCCGTTTTAGGCGTATGATAGCTCGTTGGAAAGGTATCATCGAGGAGATTCATTTTGGGGTCTCAATCATGCCTTTATCTATGACTTAGAACCTTGATATTGAAAAACCTTCATTTAGGCCCTCAAAATGGCCCCGGAAGTTAAAACCTGCTAAAAATAGTAAATTTTCAAAATTGACAGAAAAATGTTTTGAGCTAGTTGGAAAAGGTGGGTGGCCACCGATATCCACCTGGATCAATCCTCCTTCCTTAGGAAGAAATGGTCTCCATTGCGTTGATTTCCTGGGGGAGAGGGAAAAGCATTTGCTGGATCTGCATCTTGGTGAGCTGCTTGTATTGCTGGAGATGTCGTGTTGCTTAGTTTGTGGAAGTCTATCATGAACCTGTTGAAGCTGAGGCTGTTCAACAAGTCGAGCTACATGAGAGGAAGGTGTGAAGAAGGAATATTTGTGCTTTGCTGCAACCTTTTCGACCTGCTTCTGTTGGATAGAAGGTGCAGGGGGCAAGGCTGTAGTGGTTGCAATGTCCTTCTGTTCCCCTTTTGAACAGATTGTGAAGAAGCTGAATTTTGCAGTATGAGATACTACCTTGCGACACTTTTTAGGTGGAACAATAGTTGG
>JZKD02S0664003.1:0-15471 GCA_000966675.3 Picea glauca | reverse complement strand
GTCTATTATCCCAGTAAGAAACCCCAATAGTTACTACCTTAAATAGAGTTTATTAACACAGTAAGAAAAGATGTATATTGCTCTGGTCCGTCCCCACCTGAATTTGAGGGCCAAGATTTTGCAAAGAAATAGAAAGAAGCTTAGGGATTAAGGGGCACTACTATAAGAAATATACTCACTTGAAATATAGTTATATTATTGTTAACACTATATTTTTATTAATGTTTTTTTAAAGAAAAAAAATCACAATTTCTGTTGATTGAGAAAGAAAGAACATTTTTCAAGTGCTCAAAACACTATACACCAAAAAAGTAAGTATAGGTGCAAAATGCACTTACATAAATAAAATTTCATATGTAATGTACATCTTAGTCTTATCCCTTTAAAAATAATCATCAATTTGTCCCTTTCACCCTTCTTCTTTCTAACCTCTTGCCACCCCCTTGAAGTAGGATCCCCTATATTCAATTGTAAGTCAAAAGGTGGATATCAGGATTCTTAGAAGGAACTAATTCTTTATTTGAATTAGACATATCATTTTTGTGAAGTCTCATTATTCTACCAAGAGAGGATTTAGGAACAACTAATGCATTCGAGGAGGAAAAATAGATATTCATGTCTTCTATGCTATCCCGTGAAAAGGGAGTAAATTCCCCTATCGACACTTTTGATTGATGATCCTTATTCTTATCACCATCATTATCCTAGAAATTCTATCTTTTTTATTCAGATTTCATCCTTCTTTCCCTGAGAGGATGAGCATGAGCATGGAGACAAGTATCTTGTAGATACCCTTGTAAATTACAAATCTGTCAATAGAATGATGTATTCCCATAATATAAGACTTGAGTGTGTTGAAATTTTTTCCACTTGAGAATCACTTTGTCTAGAATACCCTTGCCACGATTTATCTCAACACAAAGAAGAAGTGAATTATCCCCCATGGCTCTCTCAAGATATGATTTGATGTATGTATTGTACCTTCGATACCAACATCAAAAGTAGGGATTGCTAGTTTAATAACTCATTAATGAAATCATATGTTAAACAACTTTCCACAATAAAAAAAAACCATATAAAAAATATACCCTTCATCTTATGTATGCAATGACAATGTTTGACATTATTTCAAATTTTGAATGCAATGTTTAAATAAGTACACTCTCTAGTAAACATAAAACAATATTTCCAATTAATTAGAAACTATCACTAGTATGTATATTACACAACATAACATACTATATAATGATGACATTATCAAATCACCATGAAAATGATCATTAATTTAAAAAACTAAATCCCTATATATGATATTCATCAAATCATGTAAACTCAACAATCTCATAGAATCTCGTATATGGAGGGTTTAATCCATTTCAAGGATGGCAATCCAAGGGATTAGGGTTTATGAGTTTTAAGCTCACGTCTTTAACATCATAAGCACTAATTAAATCGAAGAATAATACAAATCAAGGCTTCTCAAAAACCTAAGAAATAAATTCATTAAGTCACATACTTCTTGCCTTATCATTCACATATTCATAGTTACACAAAATGCCATAAACCTTTATAGGGTAAGCATGTAATGCCCCTCGACACTATGTCAATGAAGCCAATCTAAAAAGGACCATATATTTTTTTAAATATAAAACTCAAATTGATATATACTTAATTCTCCTTTGGTTCTTCACCAAATATCATATATATAGAATTTACACATCTAAGGCCACACGTGTTGTTATATCACCGACCTATTATAATACTTTTATCTTGTTTTTAAGTTTAATAATAATCCATTTTAACTAATGAGGACGTAATCCTTATAGCTCTCTCTCCTACTGACTTTACTTTATAATTCCATATAAATATATCATCACTCAATTCCTTGAGTTAAGACTACTATTCATTCCTTCCAAGTTTTTCTTAATTCTAATAACTAAGGATTCATTCCCATTTCTATCACTTATAATGAGAATAACAAAGATACAATTTTGGAGAATTATTGTTCCATTTACATTATAGAATCTATTTATAGGCGTGACAAATGTGTTGTCCTTACATTGAATCCAATATGTCTACTTATAGTAAGGGTGTGAAGTGCCTCGATTAGATACTTATATAATTCTCAAAGACATAAACAAAATGAAGTAATTTCATACATAATGCAATCCATAATACAATCTACGTACATAATTCCTAAAGTATGTTGCAAACAACTTATGGAAAGGAATTGGTTGAAATATTTTATTGGGCTTATGGCTTCAAGCTCCAATAGTACAAGAATACTTAATTAACTTAGAGAAAATCAGATTGAAATCACATTCAGACTTAGGATTAACAATAAGTAGCATCAACACAATAAAAATATAATCATTTTCAAGAAGAGGTTAGCATCCATTACCATTAATAACTATAAAGGAAAGAGTCTACTACAACTATGATAAACATTGTTTTATTTCTTATTAGTCCTTGCCATAGGCAAAGAGGGACTATAGAGATCGATAAATCGTTGACCTGGTATTAAATTGTGCATTGACTAGAAATATTTGCATATTATCTATTGTTGGAACAAGGGAAGTGAAAACATCGATTTTTATATAATAGAAAGTACCATGTTTGTCAAGATCTGATTGGACAACGGATTGGAGGTCTTATTGTCAGCTTCGCTATTCCCAATGTTATATTTGTTGGCATATCCAAAGTATTTTGAATCGTATAAGGTATTTTTGAATCATATATTTTCTTATGCATTGGTGGAAGTTGGATTAATGCTAGCATGATCCAGATTTTATGAGCAGAACAAAATGAATACAAATTATTAATAGGTTCTTAACACAAAATAACAGAGATACAATAAAACTGGTTTTCTATTCAATAGCGAAATAAGATGAAACTGTAAAATGCAGCGGAAACAAGCTTGCTGGAATGGTGGCGGCTTATCTCTGAGAAGAGATGTGACAGCAGCACACATTCACAAGAAGAAGGTTATAATGAGGCTCTGAAGGCCTTTTTACAATAATAAAGAATGCCCAAAACCCTAGACATCCAAAAACCTAACCCTAGGAGATGAAGCGCCAAAAGTCATGTGGGCCCCGCTTGGGTAAGCTAGTACGATCTTCGTTTTAGGCATGTGATAGCCCGTTGGAAAGGTATCGTCGAGAAGATTAATTTTGGGGGCTCAATCATGCCTTCAACTATCATTGAGGAGCTTGATACCGAAAAACCTTCATTTAGGCCCTCAAAATGGCCCTAGAAGTAAAAACTGCTAAAAATAGTAAATTGCCAAAAATGTCAGAAAATTGTTTTCAGCTAGTTGGAAAAGGTGGGTGGCCACCGATATCCATATGGATCAATCCTCCCTCCTTAGGAAGAAATGGTATCCATTGCGTTGAGGTCCCCCATTAGATGAGGAAATTTCTGCTGAATTTGGCCCCGGGTGAGCCACTTGCCTTGGTGCAAGAGTTGCCTTGCTTTGACGACTCGATAAAGATGGATCCTTTGTTGTCGATAAAGATGGATCCTTTGTTGGTGTATGCAGTCGGGGTTGATATCTGTTGGTGTCAGCTGTTCTGCTACTTCTGAGGTGCCCAATAATGGTGGGAAATAAGGGCGAAGGAGATCCACGTTGAACACTGGATGTGGGCCAAGGAAAGGAGGAATGTTGATCTCAAAAGCATTATCCCCCATGGACTTGGTCATAGTGTATGATCCATAATGGAGGAGGCGAAGCTTCCGATGGGGTCCTATAAGGTGTTCTTTCTGCAAGTGCAACCAAACTTTGTCGCCCACCTGAAACTTATGCGACACCCGATGTTGATCATGGCATTGTTTGTACTTGTCATTGGACTTCTGTAGGATATCCTGAACTTGTTGGCGGATGTGCTGGATCCGCTCAATGAACCGAGTGGCTTTTTCAGCTTCAGTTGGAGCAGGAGATAAGTCAGTCGAGGTGACCGCAAGGGGAAGTGCAACATCTATGGGACCCAATGGTTGGAATCCTGACCCCACTTGAAAGGGGCTGTGGCCAGTTGAGCTATGAAAGGCTTGGTTGTAGCTATGCTGGACATAGGGAAGGATCCCATCCCATCTGCGAGGGTTCTTTGAATTATACATGTGAAGGATATGCACAATCATTTGATTTACAACCTCGGTTTGGCCATCTGTCTGGGAGTGGAAGGCCATGGATTTGGTGAGCTTGGTGTCCAGCAATGACCAGAGGCTTGACCAGAATGTGCTGAGAAATCGACTATCCCGATTCGAGACAATGGTTTGTGGGATTCCAAAATGTACCCAGACTCGTTCAAAGAAGAGCTTGGCAGTGGCCTCTGTTGTGATGTTCTTCTTGTAGGCAACCGGAATCGCCATCTTAGAAAATCGATCAACAACCACAAAAACACAGTCATTTCCCCGCTTGGTGGATGGGAGGCCCGACATGTATTCCATTGAGATGGATTCCCATGGCCTATCAGAAGTAGGAAGAGGGGTGTACAGGCCCTATTTCTTAGAGGTCGGTTTGGCAATAATGCAGGCAGTGCAGGATCTGATATACTTGCTGACATCCTATCGAAGTTTCGGCCAGTAGAAATGTTTTTGTAGCATTTCCACTGTCTTTTAGACGTCGAATTGTCCTGCCACCCGACTGTAGTGGGATTCCCATATCATCTTCGCTCGCTCACTTGATGGAACACAGATATGGCCTAGACGAAACAACAACCCATCCTGAAGATGGAAATTATTAACAACTGCATTTGCACCCAACTTTTGGTAGGTGGTGGGGAAGTCAGGGTCTGTCTCATAGAGTTGGGGCCATCCAGATGTCTCATGGCCGCAAGAGTCTAGCACCATGGTGAGTGCCGTTACTGGCGGTCTGCTGAGGCAATCAACGACGCGATTGGTGCTTCCTGTTTTATACTTGATGTTGAGGTGGAATTGCTGCAAGTATGTGGACCACTTTTGATGGCAGTCATTCTGCAGTTTTCCCTATGTCTGTATGAAATGTAGTGGCTTATGATCAGTGTATTGGATGACTATCTCCTTCCCAAGAATGTAATGTCTCCACATGCGACATGCTTGCACAATGGATTACATTTCTTTGTCATAAGTAGGGTACTTACAGATAATATCTGATAGTGTCTCACTATGATAGGCCATGGGGTGGTCGTGCTGAGTGAGAACGACACCCACAACATAGTCTGAAGCATCTGTCTCGATCTCAAAGGGATGTTGTAGGTCTAGTAGTGAAAGTATTGGGGCTGGGCACAAGCGCTGCTTCAAATCATTGAACACTTGTTGTTGGGACCGGCCCCACGCAAATTTTTCCTTACCACCACCCCTGTTTATTTGGTTGAGGGCCCATGTAATATGGGATAAACCCAACACGAACCTGCGGTAGAAATTAGCAAGTCCCAAGAAGCTCCGAAGCTCAGTGAGTGTTGTTGGGGCTGGCCAGTCACGGATGACTTGGATCTTGGCTGGATCCACATGTACACCATGCTGATCAATGATGTAGCCCAGGTAATGGACCCTGTCCATGCCGAAGGAGCATTTTTCCAGTTTGGCGTATAGCTTGTGCTGTCGTAGGGTGTGCAGAACCTACTGAATATGCTGCAAGTGTTCGACCCAAGTCTTGCTGTAAATTAGAATGTCATCTAGATACACCACTACAAAATTATTGGTGAATGGTTGCAGGATATCATCCATCATCCTCATGAAAGTGTCTAGAGAATTTGTCAAACCAAAGGGCATGACCAACCATTCAAAAAGTCCTTCCTTTAACTTGAAGGCGGTTTTCCATACATTTGTCTATTCTATCGGGACCTGGTGGTATCCAGACTTCAGATCAATCTTACTGAAGTATTTGGCCCCCGTGAGTTGATCAAGGAGGTCATCGATTCGGGGAATCGGGTACTGGTTTCGGACAATGATTTTATTCAGAGCCTGGTAATCAATACAGAGTCACCAGGTTCCATCTTTCTTCTGTACCAACACGATTGGGTTCCCGCAAGGTGATGAGCTGGGGTGGATGTGCCCCTTATGGAGTAGTTCTTGGATCTATCACTTGATCTCCTCGTTCTCTAACAAAAAGTGACAATAGACTGGCCCATTGGGCAGAGGTGCGCCGGGGGTCAGATCGATGGGGTGCTTGACCTGGCAATGTAGAGGTACCCATGTAGGTGAGGAGAAGATATCCAAGTATTCTTCCATGACCTTATCTACTTGCTTCTGATGTGTGGAGAGGTCGGCCGCAGAGACCCTGGATGTGGCTGCGATCTTTTGCTTATTCTGAGAGTGAATCACGAAGAAGACAAACTTCCCCATATGAGAGATGACCTTCCTGCATTTCTTAGCAGAGATCAAGGAAATAGCACTAGGTGGGACTGCCTCGGGTATCCTGTACAATTTCCTGTTCAAAGTAATAATAACACTACGAGGCCTAGACTCATATACATCATAACGTTTCCATAAATAAGGTTGGCCCAAAAGAACATCACAAACTTCGAGAGGAGCAACATCACACAATACCTCATCTTTGAAGGGCTTGATGTCGTACGACAGTCGACACTGTTGGCTAACGCAAAGATCGCTTCCTCGGCGGAGCCATCCAATGGTTTAGGGTTGTGGGTGTGGCATTGTTGGCAAGGCCAGCTGCTTGAAGACCTTTACTGAGATGAGGTTCTTTTGGCTACCGCTATCAACGATGAAGTGCAGCGGGGTGCCTTTTACCCACATCTGTGAATGGAAGAGGCGCTCTCCTTCTTCTGGATCGTCTGGTTCACCAGTCTGGAGCTTGGTGGTAGCAACGGTGGCACTGGGTTCCGCGTCAATGATCCATCTTCCCCTTTCTGGTTCTGTCTCAGATTCAGAATCTATATCTGATTCCAAGGCTTTCACTTCGACCACCAACGACTACTTTGAGCGGCAGTCAACAGTGTTATGCCAAGGGCTCTTATGGAAGTCGCACCACTTCCCAGTATCTTNCCCTTTCCTGGCTTTTGTTGTGAGGGGTTCCCAGGCCCAAATTGTCGCGTCTTTTGTTTGAGCTTCTGCTCGATTTTGATGGCATATCGGTAGGCCGCACCCAAGGATGAGATGTCCAGCAATTCCATTTCGGTATGGATGTATCTATGTAGAGCACCACGATACTTGAGCACCAAATGTCGCTCTGAATCTTTGATACCCAACTTGGTGCGCAAGGTATGGAAGATATTTGTGAAATCTGACACTGCTTGGTCTCTTTCTTGCCGCAGCATGGTCCATTTAGTATACAGGTTGTCATAACTTCCGACAGGGTAGTATTATTCCTTAATAGAATCCCTAAAGGATTCCCAGGTGTTTGTAACTGAAAATAATGAGGTTTCCTCTATTTCCTTTTTCTCACAAAAAGTTTCCCACCAATCTTTGACATGGGGAACGACTTTGAGGAGCGCAAAAGTAATCTTTTCTCTATTCAAAAATTTATGAACAAAAAAATACCCTTCTAGTAGATTCAACCACTTGTCTACATCATATACGTCTATCTGAACTTCAAAGATAGGAATATCAAAGTTTATTTGTGCCTTGAAGGGGGCAGTGCCTGTGTTCGAAGAAGATGTGTCGCCTGTTGGTAGTCGTCGAAGGATTTGCACGAAACTATCCATCATCTAGTTCCTCTGTTGCATGAGGGCTTCCTCAATCAATAGTTTGAAAGGATCTCATGTCCCGTCATATTTCTTTTCTCCTTCCATGGGAGGTCACTTGGGCATGCAAGAGCTTCCTTCCTCAAGAGAAACAATCTTGAGACCCAACTCTTTGTACTTCGACCTCGTTGGGGACATGCATTAAGACAACAATGAGAAGACCGCTCTGATACCACTGATTCGGATTTTATGAGAAGAAAGAAATGAATAAAAATTGTTAACAGGTGCTTAACACAAAATAACAGAGATATAGTAAAACTGGTTTTCTATTCAATAGCAAAATAAGCTGAAACTGTAAAATGCAGTGGAAACAAGCTTGCTGGAATGGTGACGGCTTATCTCTGAGAAGAGATGTGATGGCAGCTTAGATTCGCAAGAAGAAGGTTGCAATGAGGCTCTGAAGGCCTTTTTACAATAAGCAAGAATTCCAAAAACCCTAGACATCCAAAAACCTAACCCTAGGAGATGAAGCGCCAAAAGTCATGTGGGCCCCGTTTGGGTANGAGGTGCGCCGGGGGTCAGATCGATGGGGTGCTTGACCTGGCAATGTAGAGGTACCCATGTAGGTGAGGAGAAGATATCCAAGTATTCTTCCATGACCTTATCTACTTGCTTCTGCTGTGTGGAGAGGTCGGCCGCAGAGACCCTGGATGTGGATGCGATCTTTTTCTTATTCTGAGAGTGAATCACGAAGAAGACAAACTTCCCCATCTGAGAGATGACCTTCCTGCATTTCTTAGCAGAGATCAAGGAAATAGCACTAGGTGGGACTGCCTTGGGTATCCTGTACAATTTCCTGTTCAAAGTAATAATAACACTACGAGGCCTAGACTCATATACATCATAACATTTCCATAAATAAGGTTGGCCCAAAAGAACATCACAAACTTCTAGAGAATCAACATCACACAATACCTCATCTTTGAAGGGCTTGATGTCGTACGACAGTCGACATTGTTGGCTAACGCGAAGATCGCTTCCTCGGCGGAGCCATCCAATGGTGTAGGGTTGTGGGTGTGGCGTTGTTGGCAAGGCCAGCTGCTTGACGACCTTTACTGAGATGAGGTTCTTTTGGCTACCGCTATCAACGATGAAGTGCAGCGGGGTGCCTTTTACTCACATCTGTGAATGGAAGAGGCGCTCTCCTTCTTCTGGATCGTCTAGTTCACCAGTCTGGAGCTTGGTGGTAGCAACGGTGGCACTGGGTTCCGCGTCAATGATCCATCTTCCCCTTTCTGGTTCTGTCTCGGATTCAGAATCTATATCTGATTCCAAGGCTTTCACTTCGACCACCAACGACTACTTTGAGCGGCAGTCAGCAGTGTTATGCCAAGGGCTCTTATGGAAGTCGCACCACTTCCCAGTATCTTTCTTTGTCTTTCCAGTGTCCTTCTTTTCTTGCGGCTTGTATTGGTTGTCTTGATACTGTCCATATTTTCTCTGTCCTTTGTTCGGTGGGTTGGGGCCACCCTTTCCTGGCTTTTGTTGTGAGGGGTTCCCAGGCCCAAATTGTCGTGTCTTTTGTTTGAGCTTCTGCTCGATTTTGATGGCATATCGGTAGGCCGCACCCAAGGATGAGATGTCTAGAAATTCCATTTCGGTATGGATGTATATATGTAGAGCACCGCGATACTTGAGCACCAAATGTCGCTTTGAATCTTTGATACCCAACTTGGTGTGCAAGGTATGGAAGATATTTGTGAAATCTGACACTGCTTGGTCTCTTTCTTGCCGCAGCATGGTCCATTTAGTATACAGGTTGTCATAACTTCCGACAGGGTAGTATTGTTCCTTAATAGCATCCCTAAAGGATTCCCAGGTGTTTGTAACTGAAAATAATGAGGTTTCCTCTGTTTCCTTTTGCTCACAAAAAGTTTCCCACCAATCTTTGACATGGGGAATGACTTTGAGGAGCGCAAAAGTAATCTTTTCTCTATTCGAAAATTTATGAACAAAAAAATACCCTTCTAGTAGATTCAACCACTTGTCTACATCATATACGTCTATCTGACCTTCAAATATAGGAATATCAAAGTTTATTTGTGCCTTGAAGGGGGCGGTGCCTGTGTTCGAAGAAGATGTGTCGCCTGTTGGTAGTCGTCGAAGGATTTGCACGAAACTATCCATCATCTAGTTCCTCTGTTGCATGAGGGCTTCCTCAATCAACAGTTTGAAAGGATCTCATGTCCCGTCATATTTCTTTTCTCCTTCCATGGGAGGTCACTTGGGCATGCAAGAGCTTCCGTCCTCAAGAGAAACAAGCTTGAGACCCAACTCTTTGTACTTCGACCTCGTCGGGGACATGCATTAAGACAACAATGAGAAGACCGCTCTGATACCACTGATTTGGATTTTATGAGAAGAAAGAAATGAATAAAAATTGTTAACAGATGCTTAACACAAAATAATAGAGATATAGTAAAACTGGTTTTCTATTCAATAGCGAAATAAGCTGAAACTGTAAAATGCAGTGGAAACAAGCTTGCTGGAATGGTGACGGCTTATCTCTGAGAAGAGATGTGATGGCAGCTTAGATTCGCAAGAAGAAGGTTACAATGAGGCTCTGAAGGCCTTTTTACAATAAGCAAGAATTCCAAAAGCCCTAGACATCCAAAAACCTAACCCTAGGAGATGAAGCGCCAAAATTCATGTGGGCCCCGTTTGGGTAAGCTAGTACATCAACTTCCCGGGGTCATAACTTTTGCATACGATCTCTGTTTTAGGCGTGTGATAGCCCGTTGGAAAGGTATCGTCGAGGAGATTCATTTTGGGGGATCAATAATGCCTTTGGATATCATTGAAGAGCTTGATACCGAAAAATATTCATTTAGTCCCTCAAAATGGCCCTAGAAGTAAAAACTGCTAAAAATAGTAAATTGCCAAAAATGTTAGAAAACTATTTTGAACCAGTTGGAAAAGGTGGGTGGCCACCGATATCTATCTGGATCATAGCATTAGTTAGAATGTTTCCTTAATCATTTCTTGTTGGCTTCAATACATTGTCTACCATATTACTATGTGTGATTTTTTCTTTATTGTTGCGTGCTTCGAGAGAGGAGGCTTGCCACACTGCATTTTTTCTTAAATGTTTGAACGAGGCTAGGTCCTTAGACGGTCCTGAAAATCTTAAGTGTTTACCTAACAACTCTGGCAGTCTTAAATTTTTATTGTAAAAGTGTGTTGGAATACAATTTCGTTGAATTTTTTTTATGGTAGTCGGACATATTCCATCGATTTCTATATAATAAAAAGTACCATCTTTGTAAAGATGTGATTGGACAACGGGTTGGAGGTATTTTTCATGGCTTTTCTATTCCCAATGTTATATATGTTGGCATATCCAAAGTATTTCATCGTATATGGTCTTTTAGAATCATATATTTTGTTATGCAATCGTCGAAGGTGGATTAATGCTAGCATTAGTTCGAATGTTTCCTTTATCATTTCCTGCTAGCTAAAATACATTGTCTACCGTATTAGTATGTTTGTTTTTTGTTTTATTCTTGCAGGTTTTGAGAGAAAAGATCTGCCACACTGCATTTTTTCTTGAATGTTTGTACAGGGCTAGGTCCTTGGGTGGTCCTGGTAGTCTTAAGTGTTTACCTGACAGTTTGAATTTTTATTATGCAAATGCCTTGGGATACAGTTTTGTTCTATTTTGATTCAACTTTGCAAAGATGAGGTCTGCAACTGCAATTGCAGATGATCTTTGTCTGTGCTCTTAATTTATGTTTCTGGAAACCATGTGTCTTCATATACCAGAAACGACGTTCATAGTTGTTTGGAAAATTGCAATGCGAAGGGGTTCTCGAAAAATAGTTGTAGACGTAGGGAAAGATTTTATTCTGTGGGTTGGAAAACTGCGCCCACCTGTTGTGTTTCTGCACAGTAAATTTATGGTGTTATTTATTTGCGTTCTTTCTTTTGTTTTGTGCCCAGTTTTGGGCTTGTGGTTTTCCTATTTTGCTTTCCTTTTTTTCGTGGGGGTGCTATTTTTTTTCACCCTTTTCTCTATTTTCAGACAAACTGAAAGTATCTAACAAACACCTTCAAAATCAGAGTTGAGGGGATGGAAGAAGTAATATATGTTGAGTCATAGGAAATAGATAAACAATGCATTATACATGGAAGCATTGACATGGCTTTGCATATAAATGGCCTCTTTAGATTCGATGCATTCTCGTATACTATAGGGGATTGTCTTTTCGATACATTCTAGGTTCTGCTGCATTTTGGGTATTCATCGACCAAGTTGTGCAATGGATTGATAGATTATTTCTTGGTCTGTTTAAAAAATGGCGACGCGGAACATTGAACTCCTATGAATACAAACTGGAATCTGATTTTCTTCGGTAGTTGCACGGAATACATGATGTCGCTACGTTTTTTTCAAAGATGCGGTTGTCTACATCTGCAGTTGTGCCTGCACATGAAAGGGGACTCTGGGGAGACACATTTTGTATACGGTGGCTGTCTAACTGGCTCAATATATCGGTTGGAATATGGTCATTGACAAGAAAAAGAATATATCTACTATTCAACAAAGGTGCCTTTGGCAATCCGTATTGCATCTTGTACCATGATGCCAATGGTTTGAGTGGTCATTATGAACCAATCCTGTACAGGAACATGTCCATGTGCAATGTTGAAGTAGATCATATTTACTTGTCCTTCTTTTGCAAAGACCTTGAATCGCAATGGGAACAAATTATGCATCGCATAAATAGCCATGGTTTATAGGTGGCAACAAATGTTGTGTCTAACTGTGGAGATAGTCTATTTAATGAAATTTGTTGTTTGGTAGCAACGGATTTTGATGTGCAGTCGCTACGGATTTACACCATGCAGTCATTTTGCAATGCAATTGTAGGCGGAAACCAACAGGCTTTTAGGTGCTTGCATCAACACCTTTTGCCATATCTCTTGGAAAATATGTCGACAGTTGGAACTTGCCAGGAATACCTTGTAAACATGGTGACTCCATATAAAAAAGGGAATGTGGAGGGTTGCAGTTTCTGTTTCCAATGGCTGTATATGATATTCAGAGTAAATTTCCAGGTTTGGTCGGCGTTGCCAGATGACACTGTCCATTCTTGGTTTATTGATTCAAATTACGATCGAACATTTGACATCCTCTCATTGAAAACATATACAACACATATCCATTATGAAACTTTTCTTCGACATATCCGTGGTTCAGGGTTGGATGTCCATGCCACCCAAACTGCATCGAATCTGCATACGTGTGGAATGTTTTTTAGTGAGAATGAAACTCTTGTCGGGTCCAATATGGCGATAGAGGGTTTGAAAAAAAAAATGATGCGTGAAATTCATTACAGTTGTGATGAGCCCATACAGGTCTTAAACAAAAAATGTAGAGTAAGTTATCAGAACTTGAAAAAAACTATGCGTCAAATTCGTCCCAGAAGTGATGAGGCCACACAAGCCTTGAACAAAAAGCGTAGGCTACATTATCAACACCTGGGTTAGAGAGAAATTCATCGCAATTTCCATCAACTCATCATGCCCTTGGGCGAGAAATGTAGACTAAGTTACCACAACCTGAAAAAGGTCATGCGAGAGAGAAAGAAATACATTGCCATGCTTCCTATTAGAGAAAAAGCCACATATGAGAATCTAAAGAAACTTGTCCGTGCAGAAAATAATAGAAACATGTGCACTCACATATCCCAGAATGGCCAGGCAGCTATCACATTTCATGCACTAGCAGCAACAACATGGACTATTGGCAATGAAAACTAGGAAATAGTTTCCACCAATACTTCCCTGCGAAAGAAAAATGCAACACAAACGTACATGAAAGAAATTAAAGATACTCCTTTCATTGCATGTGCAATTTGTGAGAAACTAAATTTCTCAAAAAACAACAAGTCTTTTACGTCTGCTTTGCAAGCAGAATACTTCTAGTTGACAGTGCACGAAAAAACATTTTCCAGTGGACAAATTTGTCTTCCATGCAAACAGTCGCCTCAACATGGAAAACTGCCACATCTCCCAACGCTTGACCAAATAATATGTAATGCACCACTACCAGATGTAAGTGCGCTTACGGAACTTGAGAAGAGAGTTGGATCTCTTCGAATTACATTTATTGGAATCAGGCCTTAGGGCAATAAAGGACTCCAGATGGGCTTAACGTGATCAATTATTAATATGCCTATTCAAGTAGATGTTGTACAAATAATCTTGCCACAATTCATTAACAATACACTGACAATTGTCGTGCCTCTGAAAAGACGCTTGCGATACAAAAATGCATATCAGAAAGGCAAAGTGCATGTGCATGCTGTTATGAAAGCATTAAAGGAATTATGTTTGAGGGACCTGTACAAATCAAAAAACATTTGTATAAATGAAAACTGGAATAGTGTTCTTGCAGAAGAGAACAACAACTCTGCAAAGACTTTTGAAAATCCTATTGAATTTGATACAAGTGCTGAATCCGAGAATGAAACGCGTGTTGAGACATTGGTGCATGGAATTCAAGGGAAAATTTGTTGAGGAAATGAACTTTCCAAAACTCTTCTATGGAGATGCAGGTGCCACTGATATCAAAAAACGATTCAGCTATCATAAAATAGTCTGATGGGAGCTGTTGCATTCAAGCCCCAATCCCATTCTATATGAAAAACGCATTTAAATTTCCATCAATATGTAACAAAGTCTTCTTTTTTCCATATTTTTTAAATAAAACTATTCTTTTGTCTTCTCATATATTTATGTGTTGCTACCATTTTCTCTTTAGCTATGTTGAATGTGAAGACATTCTGTTTATTTGATTTCAATTATCTTCCTTTTTGATGCCACCTGTCCTTTAGAATGTTTCTGACAAAGGCCCTTACAATTCAAATAGTCCGAACTTCGTTTGTGAATTTGTATATCGTTGAACTTTGGGTGTTCTCTGTAGGCCATGGAACAACAAAGGCCCACTTTTCAATTGACTAACTATGGATTTAGGGCTCTGTCCATGCTCTATCAAATCTCATCCCCATAGTTTATAAAAGTACATATTTTGTATGTATAAAAGTAAATATCTTCTTTTTAAAATTACATCTTTCGTATGTATAATTTATGGTCTCCAGGGACCTTTAACATTATAAGTTTCAATTTCTTCTCTCTAGGAGCCCTTGTTTTAAGGAAAGCTAATTTGACAATGTTGTTTTTTTTTGTTCTTTTCTCCACTAAACTATGTAACAAGTGTCACTGTTATTGTTTTGTGCTTTCTTGTCTGTGACCCTATGCAAAAAAAGTACGGTAATGCTAAAATTTTTTGACACGAGCCCCTTAAAATTGAAATTGTGCTCAAGTTTGATTGTCAATTTGTATATCGCGAAACTATCAATGCTTTTTTGTAGGACACAGAACAACAAAAAAGCCCAATTTTCAGCCCCCAATCCCGAGAACCAGCTATCCAAAAACTGGCAAATTATGCTATGATGGCTCTGTCCATGCTCTTTAACATCTCATCCCCATACTATATAAAAGTACATATTTCGTATGTATAAATATAAATATCTACTTTCTAAAATTACATATTTTGTATGTATAAAGTATGCATATTTTTCCCTGCCCAGTCATTTTCAAAATTACATATGCGGTAAATCACTCACTCAAATTTCACATATCATATTTCACGTATATGTGTGTGTGTGTGTGTGTGTGTGTGTGTGTGTGTGTTTCTTTAAATTTATAGAAATATGTAAGACGTTTTATTAGTTTTTCTACATAAATGTCATAAAATTGTGTTCACTATTTTATCTTTACCAGTTGTCCT
>JZKD02S0663992.1:0-15471 GCA_000966675.3 Picea glauca | reverse complement strand
TTTTTTTTTACAGAAAGAGGGGGGGCATTTTATTAATATGAAAACAACGTTAGAAAATGTTTGAGGTGTACATCAAGTCCAAAAATGATCACTAAGCTATCAAAAATACCATGTTGTGGGGAAACTATAGCTACTAATAACAACATTACAGTTTTATCATGGTTCTTATATCCATAGGCCTTGCTTGAATACAGTCGGTATAATATGCCCAAAATATATAAACAAAAATGAAACAATTTTTAAAAAACCTTTGCTAGAAGGTCCCTTTTGATACCAATAACCATCATTTGACGGTGTGACATTCAAGTCTAGTTGAACAAGAGCTTCTGTTGGAGAAGAGGTTGTGTCTGAGTTTCCTAGAGTGTCATTATCAACTTGGGGGGGTCATCATTTTCTAGGGTCTAGAACGAACTTGTTCCGATTGTTGTCGAAGAGAAAAACATTTTTCTTGGAGCTGAAGAATTGTCTCTCTTTGATTAATTGACTCTTCCAAAAATGTAATCATTTGGGTTGAGATTCCACTGTAACGAATTTCGAGAAGAAAATTGAATTTCGAGTGTTAGCTAATTCATCCTCCAAATGTTCCAACTTTCTTTCCCACCACCCCAAATTCTTGGCTTCCATACCTTGTCGTGAATGCCTTAGCTCACAAAATTTCTCAAGAGGGAACTAAAATAGAAACAAATCGACTAGAGTGAAAGCACAAAGTAGGATGCAATTTCCCTCAACTGAATGATGGAGCCAAGAAGAAAAGGATCCATGCCTAGAATAAAATACCCCCCACACACGAGACGAACCTCCATTATATGCTCTCCACCTTCAGAAATCATTACAAGAAACCACAGAAAATATACTGACATTCATGTCCATCCCACATTGTAGAGGAAGCAAATGTTGGAGTGGAAGATAGGACTAGTCTCGTCGAGGTAGGATATGAATATCACGTGGGAGTGAATGCCAAGCACACATCAAGAACCTTGAGTCGATAGCTTGATAACACCCTGCATTAAAAATGATTTGAGTGGCTATGTATGATGAGATGGGATCCCAAACGGGGGGGGGGATATTTGATTTTTTTTTTATAGATTTTAAAACCAATAGATCCCAATCCTTCCATAGGGAAAAATAATCAAGGCCTTTCCCTTACCAAATTTATTAAAATCATTTGAGAGGTCATGGGATTGCTTCAAAATATTGTGATATGTCTACCAAAAGAACTCCTTCTTGAATTTTGGTGGCTTAATTGGATTGTCTATCGACCTCCTGGTTATTAGAGATTAACACATGAAAAAAAATTAATTACGCAAAAGAATCATGTTTCTTTCTGAATTCTGTGAAAGATGGCTCGAAGATGAATTTTCTTTGGAAGAGAATTAGACCTTGCATGTTTAATTGTCAATTTAGAATCACCAAAAACTATGAGAACAATATTTCCTTGAGTGTTAGCCAAAATCAAACCTTGTAAAAAGAATATGCTTCTGCTTGGTTATTTGAAGAATGTCCAATGCTCCATGAAAAGGTGGATTCTAGATTTCCTCCTGGGCCATACAACACCCCTCCCGCACTTTCCACCCCGGGGTTTCCTTTAGAGGCACCATCAAAACTAAGGATATGATTGTTCTGAGAGATTTTCCATTGGAGGAACTCAAAAGGAGAGAGTTGAAACTGCCAACAAGGTTTGTCACAAAGGGGAGAGGACTCCACGGTGGGAAAGGAAGAAAATATTTTGAGCCATGCTTCTTTGTTGTTATCCAAACCTTGAGTAGGATCAGGAGGCTTCTTTTGATTACTGATATTCTATGAGAGTAGACTTATAGATTTTTTTTTTCACTCAGGAAGGGATGAATTTTCCCCCAACAAATATTTCTTTGTTTCAATCCAGCCAAAATTTCCAACAAATATATTTGGGAAGGGCTAGACAAATTATTTAAAAAAAAGGATTTTACTAGAATGTTCCATCATAGAAGAACTACCATCTATTGAAAATATTTCTTATATAGGGGGGAACCTTACTCTCAAATACAAATCTTTGAGAGCTACCTACCACACAAAACAAGAGATAAGACATTCCAAAAAAACATGAACAATTATCTTAGAAGATTCCTTACAAAGAGCGCACCTGAAGGGATTGAAGAAACCTTTTTTGGATAGATTATCCCCTATTAACACCTTCCCACGAGGAAGTGTCCAAGAGAAGATTTAAATTTTTTGGAGGCCACCCTGAATCCAAATATGATTCAAACTGACAGAGGGAGGGAGGGGGGAATTGGTAAATCAAAGAATCAAACCCCTTCTTGACCGAGTAGTCCTGCGCAACTCAACCTCAAGAATATTTAAGATTCATGTGAATAGGGTAAAAACCCTTAAGGTGGGAAATGATAACATGAGAGAGATATTGAAGAAGGGGGGGGGCTCCTAGATCCCACCCCAACCCATTGTCAAACGTTCTATTCCAAGAAGAAATATCAAATAAATTTGATTTCCCATGATCCTGAAGCCAAGAGCGGAGGGGGAGGAGATGAGGATCTTGTTTAAGTGGTTGGTGACCCATGATGTTGTTAGATTGAAAAAGAATAATTTTATCATTCCTCAAGATCCAATTGAGTTTATTTTTAATAATGGGAAGATATGATTTGAAAAGTCTCAAGATTTGGGAGCCTCCTTGCGCCATAGGCTCACTATCTAAGTATTGAATCCTCTCTGCTGAGAGATATTTGTGAAAAATCACTTTCTTCCACCATTCATTCTACCCTACAACCAACCTCCAAAGGATATTAGATCCAAGATCTAGATTAAAGATAGACGAATCATTTATTCCTAGTTCGCACAAACTCTCAGAGCCCTTACAATATTCCAATTGACTAAGTGAAATCGTTTGGTGTTAGATCACCCCATTTCCATAGGAATCATATGAGTTCTTGAGCAATTACATATTTGATCCTGACTAGAGCCAAAAAAGAGGAGAATTGAAAAATCAAAATAGATGAGAGGACCAATTTTATAAGAACCACTCGACCTGTTGGGTTCAGCCAAAATGATCCCCATATATGAAACTTAGCGTTGAAATTTTCCAAGATTTGGTTCTAGGAGGAAGATGGGAGATATTTGAGACATATAGGAATTCTGAGGTATTTAAAAGTTTTCCATTTTTCAACAAAGGGAAAATTTAGCAAGTTGGAAATAGACATCAGAGTTATGAAATTTGTATTATAGGCATAAATTTGACTTTTCCATGCATTGATGAGACCTATCGAGGTCGTCTTGTAATCATCCATGACCTTCTTGAACATGTTGGATATAACTAAAGAGGTGGTTCCAAGAAGGAGGGTATCATCAACGAATTGAGAGTTATTTATTCTTTTGACTCCTTGAACTATTTTGATGCTTGGAATGGATTTTTGTAATCTTTCTTTGTCCAATATTCTTCTCATGGCTTCAACCATTAGGATGTAGAGGATGGGAAAGAGGGGGAAACCCTTTTTCAATCCATGATTGATTTTAAAGAAGGAGGTTGGTCTTCCATTTACCAAAGAGGCCATCCAAGGGCAGTGAATGCAAGCAACAACCCAATATAGAAATAATTTATTAAATCCAAATATGATTAGAAAAACCAATAGGAAACTATGTCTTACTTCATCAAAGGCGCTATCCATATCAATCGGGATGGCCATTCCTTGTTCCCCTCTAGCTTGGCTTAAGTGTATGGCTTCTTGAACGAGCAAGATATTATCAACCATTTTCCTTTTCTCCACAAAACAACCTTGATTGGGAGAGATGAGAGTAGGGAGGAAGGGTTTAAGTTGGATAGCTATGATCTTAGAAATGATTTTACAAGAGAGATTGCAGAGAGATATGGGACAAAATCTAGCAAAGGAAGAAGGGTTGAGATCTTTTGGGATGAGGGCCAGGAAAGTGGAGTTTGTGTTTCTCCGATCATTACTGAGAATTGCACAAATTGAATCATTCTCGGAAGATATGTTTTAATGATGGACCAAAATTTTTGGTAGAAATGGGCCAATAACTTGTCCAGAATGGGCGCCTTGTCTAAAATCATTTGACTTACCACCCCAAACTTCTTCTGTATCTTCTCATTATCCTTGGGGAATATTAGAGCATGTATATTGTTTAACATGCTCTCGAAAGAATCAAGATCAACTTTGTTATCTTCTTTGTACAATCTTTCAAAATGATTGAAAGCAACTTCTTTGATCTGATTGAAGACTGAGATCTCTTCCCCATTCTAATTTTTTATTTCAGAGACTTGGTTTCTCCATATCCTAGTTTTTCCTTGGCGATAAAAAAATTGTGTGTTTCTGTCTCCTTCCTGCAACCATAAACTTCTGGATTTAAGTCTGCATTGTTCTTCTTCCATCTTGAGGAATTTTTGGAGAGATTAAAAGGTATGTTTTTCTTCTTCTAATAATTATGGGGTCACTTGGAATGATTCCAATTTCTCCCCGACCTCTTCCATTTTTTGTATTGAGTCTAAATTTTCTTTCTCCAACTGATTGGTCCTATATTTTTGCTAAATATTAAGAGCCTCTTTGGTCATCTTGATCCTTTTTTCCCATATTTCTATAGGAGACCCAAAGATCCATTGATTCTAGGTGGATGAGAATGGCCAAAGAGGAGGGTTCAAGAAACCAGAGGGGATTTAAGAGAAAGGGAATGGGGCCAAGATTTATATGGTTAGAGAGAACAGGAGTAATAAGAGGATGATCAGAACTAGACCAAGGAAGGATGAGGGAATCTTCCAACATGGAACCACTCAATAGAAATCTATCAAGTCTAACAAGAATATGGCTTGGTCTATACCTTTTATTAGACCAGATGAATTTTCCTTTAGAGGGATTTATGTCTATTATATCCAAGGTAGACATGAAATATTCTATAATATCTCTATTGGATCTCAAACCAGATTTCCCCCCTTTTTTTTCCTTGCTATTTACAGTGGTATTAAAATATCCTGGTACTATGAGTTTCAAATTAATGTCTCTTCCTAGAAGATTTAATAAAGAGTTCCAACATAGTTATTTATCTTGGGGAGTGCAGGGCATATAAACATTGAAAAAAAAAATGTCATACCCGAAGGAAGATGGTACAAGTGAGTCAAGAGCTAGTGGGGGGAATCCTTCCATATTTCCAATTTGAAAATTTGAGGATCCCATATAGTGCATAGACCTCCTGGAGCACTACGTGAGATAACCACCAATAATTTCCTATTTTTCCATATGCAATCCAAGTCTTGAAGGACATCATAATCCTTCTTCTTTGTTTCCTAGAGAAGGAGAAGTTGAAGTTTCTCTGATTTGACGAAACTTCTGATGAGGTTCAGTTTATTTATGTTCCCCAAACCTATGAAATTATAGGAAATGGTTTTAATAATTTGGAAGTGGATTTAGGGATTCCTCCTTTGGAGGAATTTGAGCCACCTTGATTTCTTATATACCTTGGTTATTTCTTGACCATGTCATCTAATGTGCTATGTTTCCCAAGATATTTCTCCAGATTGGTTGTAGCTTCTCTCCTTTGAGAAATTGTCTTCCATCCTACTTATTTCAAATGAGGATTAGGTGCAAATTATTTTCCTGACTCATCCTCTTAAGAGTCATAGAGAACCCCCCCCCTCCTAGGTAGAAGAGGGGATTGGTCTAGGCTTTGGATTTGATGGAGGAGGGAAAAAAATGATGGCCTCCCTGGAGGAGGGAATTCACTTGTTCTACCACATATAGCCTTGCATCAACTGAGTGTTTTTAATCTACTTATGGGTTTGATAGTGATTCATATATATTCTTTGAGACCGATGGGTTAGATCTTTGGGGCTGACTAGACGACGAGGGTTTTAGACCGAAGGGAGTTCTCTAGGAGGGTTGGGTTTTCTACCGATTCAATTAAGTTCCTTGATTTGAAACCTTTATTTTATTCTTGGGTTGTTTCCACTAATCATTAGGTTCTTCTATGTTGGGATTAGGAACATTATTTGGGAAATTCTTAGCAAAATTCCAATATTCTTAGGAAATCTTTTCATTTAGATGTAAACTGCTCATAATGTACTTTCTGAAGGTATGTCTAATTATCCAGTGTTAAATTTATTTCTTCAGGAATACCTTTTTCTAGATCGACCTTGACATAGATCCTAGCACAAGCATGGAGGCCCTCCTTGGGTTCATCTCGATCTATGTATTTTCCCATGCTATTTCCAATGTTTCTATTGGTTTCATCATTCCAACAATGAAGAAGGAGAAATTGTAGCCTCACCCAAACTAGAACAAATAAGGGAATGCCATTCTTTGGGAAGAAATAAGGAGTCCAATGATTCAAATACATACCTATTGATCCCATGAAGTAGGTACCACTTTTGAATATCAGATCCCTATATTATTTTTCTTCAAACAAGAAAGCAAAGAAACCCTTACCGTAGAAATAATGAGAGAGTTAACCTTTGATGAGAGGTCTCCAATTCTTGTCGATCCAAAGCGCCATGGATTTGGGAGATGACCATATGCATGTAAATTGGAAAATCAACCCATTTTCCACAAATCAAAGGGCAAGGATCTTAGAGCTCCTCCAATCCAAAACTGAGGGGATCTCATCAAGTTTCTTGATGAAGCGAGAAGACAACTACTTCAAAGTTTTAGGAAGTGAGGCTACAAGAGCAGATAAGGTGGAAATATCTGTAGGGGGGTGGCACCAAAGGCCAAGGCCCTGTGAGGGAACCAGAACAAGGCATGGGGTATGACTTAGTACATCTCACATGCAAAGGAAGTTATGATATTTCCCTATTTCTTAGTTGAATATTCTCCAAAATCGAATATTTTTTATAATAATATTGCTTTTGTATTTTTGTTATTTAATTTGATATAATGATTGTATTAATGTGTTATCCAATGAATTACATCTCTATTATTTGTAACAATGTAAATCATCCATATATTAATTAATCAATGACACAACATTTTACAACATCCAACAATGAAATAAAATAAGAAACCCATTTTATTATATATGAATATGAGACCCATTGTCATACAAAAAGGGATAATGTAAAGTTCCACAGTAATGAAAATGAAACCAATATGTAGTTGTTACAGTTATTGGTAATATGTCCTCATGCAATTGGGACATTATGTCGAGTACATTAAACAAAATCCTTGATTTTCACAGACAAATATTCCAAAACATACAATTTGCAATGACATTCAATTGTATTGCTTGTTATTCATCACTTGAACTATTGTCATCACTCAAGCCGCGTGCATGCCTCATTTCTTCATCGCTTGTAGGTGATATTGTTACTTAAACTAGTGCTTTCTTAATCGACTTGTTTTTGAAGTTCTTCCTATTCATGTTTCATTTACAAACATATAAATAAAGTGTAATAAGTAAATCTACATTTATACATTAGAATATACATGATTGCGTAAATTGAAAAGCGTACCATAGAAACGTGTGATTCATAAGAAATACACATGCTTTCGAAGTCATGTCCCATGTTGTGTCTCAAAATCTCTTTTGTTGGCTGCACTCCATACTTTTTTTCTTGCATTTTTAATACACTGTGACAAATCGAAGTCGATATAGTTAATATAAAGGTTTTATTTTGTTCCATTAATTGTAAAACAAGAAAAGTTAAACAACATAGCTACTTACAAATTGTTTAATGAAACCTTGATACTTCAACATATACTCACAACCCTCACTTAACCCAATGTTGATCAATTCTTTGGTTGGCTCTTCTTTGTATGTTAGCACCTATTAGAAGACATCCATGGATGAGTGTAAATTAATTATTTAAATGTAAAAATCAAAACATATATGAAATCTTAAGGTTGAAAACATAAGTACTCACAAAATTTGCAATCAACCCTTTTCTTCCTTGTCGTCCTTTCTTATGTGTTGAATGGGTTCCATTTTCCATTATTTTCTACAACAAAACCACTGAAAATTAGTATTTAATATGATAATTAAATTTGATGTACATAAAAGAATAAATGGATGATTACATACCTTTGATGCACATTGTTGTTGGGATGCCTCCTCCTGTGATGCAATTATGTTCATTTCTTTTACCATCTCCTTGTACACTTTTTTGGACATCCTTATCGGCATGTATTGGTTTTCCCCTCATTTGTTGCTTGAAATTTTTATAATCTTCCTAAAAAATTGAAAAAAACACAATATATATTTTTTAAATTGACATGAAAGTAAATATAACAAAAAAAATTAATTTGGTAATTTTTGGAACATATTATAGAAAAAACATGTTTAGTAATAATACTTTTGAAATAATTCTTTTTTGTTATTGTAAGTTTTTGCTATTACAAGTCTCATAAGTCTCGTTGACCATTGCTCTAGAAACTCTTCCTGTAGCTTATGTATAACTTGATTCTTGGAGTCATTGGATTGATTTTTGTATTGAAAGTGGAAAGTATGTCTATGCGTTCTTTCCATTGTATCCCTCAAAGTTCTATAAAACAATTTTCCTCTCATTAACTTCTAGTATCACTCCAGATGAACTAATGACCGTTTTTTTTTATAATCCTTTACATCCTTCATAATTTTTGTCCTCTTAGGACAACTTTCTTGCTATCAATTCATGCACAAAATTAAAAAATCATGAAATCAATTGTTTAATACTTGTTAGCACTTAATGTTAAGAAATTCATTTTTAGTAAAAATTTAAAGAAAAAACTTCACATTAATTACCTTTTGATCCACCTAATTCCTCTATTTGCAACGTTTCCATAAAATTTTTATGCTCTTTTGCACTCAGATTGCGAACAATCTTATCGAGTTTCTTTCAGTTTTTTATTTGCATGACATGCATTAACTAATGTACATCATTAATTTAAACCTACAAATAATTCTAATATATAATTATTTTTTTAATAAAACTTAAATATCTTGTCTCGTTCTCTTGATGGGATGAGCTACCATCGTGCTCGTGGCAATAACTTGTTTTTCTTGAACTTCTATTGGCCATTTTCTAAAACAATTTTAGGAATAGTCAAATATAGAAATTATGAAATATTTTTTACAAAATAATATATCCATGTGTATAATAAAATATTACCTCTTGGTGCATTAAACATGTGTATACGCACCGATGCTCATTACTAATTATTGCACACTACTAAACCTGTATGCATATGATACTAAAATCAATGATATTTATATTTTAAACTCATCGATGATGTTGACATAAATGTATGCACTGGTGTAATACTATTGTATAATGCACATTGATGCAATATTATTGTATAGTGCACATTGTTGTGATAGAACTATATAGTGCACACCGAGTTTTGAAAAAAAATGAACAATGACAAGGTTTGGCATTGAATGCAATGAGTGGTATAATTGCAATGAATACCAAACACACCACATACAAGTAAAGAAACCTATAAAAATCTATTGCTTAAAAAAAAATAATCTCCTTGTGAAATATAGAGAGGGGAACCAAGAAAAACAACAAGAAATCTAGGGCTTCTAATACCAAAGGTAACTATGAAACCCTTTTATTTTTTTTTGAGAATGAATTAAAATAGTTTGAATCAAATAGGGAAAGATTGAGATGATGAATATAATGAAATCACATACCTGAAATTTCTCCTCTGTAAATTTATATGTGGCCTTTGGTGATCCCTTCCAAATTTGGCTCTTCAAAAAAGTCTACCCACTCCAAAGTCTTTGCTGGTAAATATCTCTTGCAAAAATCTTTCCACTAAATTTTGTCAAAAGAATGAATTAATGAATAATGTTTTCATTTATAAACACATACATTTCAAAAAAATAATTTTCTTTTCTTTTTGTTATATATTTCGGTGCATTAATGATAAACACGATTGTTGTTTTTGTAACTTACCTTTTTAGTGCTCTATACGATTTTGTAGTGCATCGATGCAGTTTAAAGCACTAGTGTGCTTTGTGCGTATAAAATCACTCATAAAACATGTATATTTAAAAAACAAAAAAATATTTTTTCATTGTAAAATCAGTGAGCTACAAATTTTTAGGTGCCCTAGTGTGCTCTCTACGTACAAACACATCGATCTCAATTTTATTGAAAAAAATAGAAATGCAAACCTCCATGATTATTTTTTTTGAATATTTTTCTTTGCGGAGGAAGTAACGAAGGTCACACTTTGGTGTTTTTCATAATTCAGTGCACCAATGCCTTTTTATAATTTGGTTTCTATTCATTTTGATGCAATATACATTTTAAAGAACATTGATGTGCTTATTACACAAAAATGCACCAAAAAAATTTTTAATTGACAAAAATACAAATGCAAACCTCCGCAATTAAATCTTGCAGGTTTTTCTTCGTGGAGGAAAAAAACGGAGGTCACTCTTCAGTGCCTTTCATAATTTAGTGCACCAATACATTTTGTATATATGGACACACTAGGGCATTAGAAAATAATTAAGTGCATCAATGACTTTTAAAATCCATTCAAAATTGTGTTTGAAGTTATATTGTTCTATGCTTCCCAAAATTTCTATTAAGAATTCATTCACGTATTGATGATGGATTTGGCTCAAATGCAAGGAAAACAAGTTATAATATCAAATGGTCAATTATTCAAATTCCAACTCATTCCATATCGTTACAAGTTCGTCAAGTTCTCCCTTGTCGTTTGAAGCAAGTCTATATTTTATTTATAATTCATTTATCTGATTGAATTTATGTTATTTATCCACATGCATTTGAATAATTTTTCATTGAATTTTGCAGGATCATGATTTGAGATCAAGTTTGGATGCGCAAGATATTCCACCGGTCCAAAAATGTCGCAAGCTCTTATCAAGAGAAAGATACTATTATAACCCTATGTCTCATAGGATCACCTGGTGATTATTATCCTTTCTTCAAGTCACATTATGTTGTAAATCATATTTTTATTCTACAAATGATTTACAAAAGGATATAAAAAGAAAAGACGAGAAAGAAAAAGAAAAAATAAAAGAAAGAAAAAGAATAAAAATAAGAAAAAAAAAGAATAAAAGAGGGTATAAAAAGAAAAAGATGAAGCCCCATGCAATAAAATTGGCTTGATCCATACTGTCTAACCATGGTCAAGTTCTTTAAATTTATGCAGATAGGTTAGGGAATAAATTGGGCTAAACAGTTTAATCTTAGCATAATTAGATATGATTGTGAATAAACCTGGCTAAACAGTCTAAACTTAGCCAAGTGTCTTAGGTTAGAATAATTGTTAACCCAACAGTCTAATCTGGGTTAAAATTGCTATGTGATTAGATTAGGATATAGGTTAGTATGCTTTCATTCCAATAAAATTGATGAAAAGTTTGTTAAATACTTTGATTTGAGTTAAAATGTTGTATTTTGGACCCCTTGATGACAAAAATAAAGAAGGTGAACAACGAAAAACCCATAAAATGATTTATCCTAAGTTTTTGGGATGATATGACAACTTGGGCTCATATCTACGGCTCATATCAACACGTGCTCATATCTATGGCTGATAGAGGATATCAGAACCCTCCGACCATTCTCCCTTTAATGGTGGGGGGGGTCCGAGTTGTTGGTTTTTCCTGAGCGAGCCCATCCTAACGTGGCACATTCTTGTTAATTCGGACTCCCTTCGCTCTTTACCACTTACCAACTACCCCCCTTTCAAGTAAACCACCAAACCACCTCCGCACTCTGCTGCCGCGCTCCATTACTCTGCCTACACGTCACACTCCACTCACCTGTCGCCCGTCACATCCCATCCACCTGTTATCCACTCATTACCCTCCACGTCACCTCCATAAACCCATTGGCCATTCAATTCCCTCCACCTCACTTCCGATATGCCCATTAGCCATCAATGTAGTCAGCCATGACCGTTAACCATCTGCCTCGTCATATGCTCCATAACAGATACCCGTTCAACCACTTAATCTCGTTTTTCACCATTCTTACACTGTTCACGATCCAGACGCAGCTGAAGTCACCATTTTCCGTTCTTGAGACGAATGCCATCAAACTTTCAGTCAATGACCGCCATTAAAGCACGGTAAACATAATTAACATATTTTTTCCAATTTGTAGGTATCTGTCAGATTAATGGTGCCCAAATACAAATCCTTAGAGATTGAAGAAAATCCTTTCCTCCCTCCTCCTGTTGACCTGTATCGAATACTGTTGGCCGATAAAGACTATTTGATTCAGAGCCGAAGTGTGAATTTGACTTCTTCGAATTACACTTCTGGCTTAGAGACACTTTTCTGGACCAGAGCGATGAGATTGGACTCTGGGAGTCCAATATTTCATTGTACCTCTTTCCTCAGACTTATAATTTTCCCGAATTTTCTCTGAAATTCCAATCACACTATCTTCCTAACCAAAGAGCCATTGTTTTGTCATCTAGTGAAACTCTTTTCACCACTACCCCAGAAATGATAGACCAGATAATGTAGATACCTAGAGCCAACTCTCTTTCCCCTTTTTCTGTCAAAATTCTGACCGAGATGTACCAGAAGTTGTTGTTCCCACAGAGAGCTCAAATCTTTGAGATTTTTCTCCCTAAAAATGCTCAATTACCCAAAATGAACCCCCCATACCATTCATCCATCTTCTCAGCTAAAGGAAATCAGATCATCTCTTCTATGTGCTGCCTACTATGATATTATTTAGACGAATGGGTAGATGAGCCCATTCTGGGTTTTCCATCCATTTTCTCTGCAGAGGAAAAGGCTACTACACAGTTCAACTACAACCAGTTTCTGGCCGACAACATCCATGAACAATTATTCAAATTTTACACAAAGGGTATGTTTAGGTATTCTTTGATTTTGGTATACCTGTTCATCTTTTTCCAAGAAGATAAGTTCTCCTTCTCCATGCAGAAGCTAGACCAAGATGGCAACCCACAACCTGTGACATCCTGGACATCATTGCTGAGAAAGAACTCATCTGAGTTCAATTTCAAGTAGTGCATCGACCAATTTTACCACCCAATGGTAAGCATGCTCAATGGAAGAATAGAACAAAGGATAAAAAAGGCAATCCAGATAATTCTTCATCTGTCGGACCTAGATAAAACATGTGACTGGTACCTCTACCAAGATCACATAGAAATCAAGGTCTACGGATGTGAATTATCCCCTTAAAAGCTACCCAAGTATTTACCTGTCAAGATATTCACACTGGAATATATCTGACAGATGATAAATTCAGATGATATTCACTTTGTAGCTTTTAAAAAGAAGCAACAATTGAGGATCAAGGGACATATAGGCTCTTTTATTTTCAATAGTTGAGCTACAGGGGAGGAGGCCAATAATTTGTTAAAAGAAATGAATTTCAATCTCATTTTTCCTTGGCACTATGATCCATGTGGAATTATTGTAGAAACCGGATTAAAGAACAATATTCCCCCCTATGCTCATGTACCTAAACCTGAGATTGAGAGATACATGAACCAGACAGAATGGGAGGAAAACACCTTTCTAGACATTGAATAACATCCTTCTCCTGCCAGCATTTCAAAAAAAAATAATCATGGAGGAAATGTTGAAACTAATCATGGAGTAGAATGCGCAGATTAAGGAGATGGAGGTCAAGCTGAAGAAATTAGTCAAAGAGAAGGAACATAATGTGCCAATGGAGGTCATCCCACTAAATGTAGTCCCCCTCATAGGAATTAGCATAGCAACAAAAACAACAAAATTTCCATCAACCACTCCAGTGACAACTCTAGATGCATCATAAAAATTGGAAAAGTCAATGGAGGATATGACCCTGCAAGGACAAGAAATAAAAATACTGAAGGATGAGATCAATAACCTACAGAAGATGAAATCCACATTTCATGCTAGCTACAACACTGATATGCACAGATCATAGAGGATCAAGAAAGAACTGCAACAACTGCAGAAGGAGACTATCATGTCGAAGACACTGTCAAAAGCCAAAGAAAACATCTGGACAGACATCAACAAGTCCATGAAAGAAATATGGCCCCTTATACAAATTATGTTTGAATAGTGTGAGCTGATGCAGAGAGCCAGACAAGCCATTGACAGGATAAGGGGAGAATTGGGAGAAATGCCTACAGAGGCAAATGAGATCATCCGGTTCTTAAATTATAAGACAAAAGAAGAGCTAAAGGCTTTGCAAATTGAGGACATGACATAAACTATCCTTGAGGTCAAGAATTTTTTTACCAAGAGGGGATTGATGCTGCAACTTAAGGAGAGAGTCTTGACAATGGATATTGGAGTGCAGAGGTTTTTTAGCAAGGTTGACTCTATGCACAAGAAAGGTCTTCCAGGTTTATTAGTTATCAATGACAAGTTGATTACTCTCTCAGACTACAAACAAAAGATCCTCACAGTGGAAAAATATGGTTCTAAGTTTGCAGGGATACAATGCAACATTACTGGAAAATCATTCTTGGAGATTTTGCAGTTGGACATGAGCATCCAACACAAGATAAATTACATCTTCATCACCAAGCCCACCTTTTCTAGGCACACAGAGATGGATGAAGAATATTGAAGGTTACTCAAAGTTACCATCCCTAGTCAAAAGAGATGGGAAGACATGTGTGCTTTGATCGAGTAGAGATGATGTGTACATCCAAATCAACATGAAGAACAATCATAATCAAGTCAAATATGAATCACCAACCACCTTCCTCAGAATCAACACTAAGGATTCAAGAGGATCATTTAGCATTCCTACTTTTTTGTAATATGTAATCTATTTAGTTAGATTTTCTCTCCACCATATCCTGATCATTAATGAGAGGATCAAATGTAATTTTTCTATAAATACTTCAGACTTCGAAGTATTGAGGGTTGATTTTTGTGCCCAAGCGAGCTGTCTCTGTAACATTTTTGAAGAGATCTATCAGTAATAAAAAGGCGATTCATAGGATTCCTGCATGTTGGTTTTGGTGATGTTTACTTCTCTTTGTTAATTGTTTATCTTACTTCGTTATTATTTTGTTTTCTGTCTCTGATCGTCTAAAAGAAGTTAAAGTACATAATTTGTTTCATGCACTTTGTTTCTGGATTTTAACGATTTAAATGTTCTTCTTCTGACATTATAATAAAGAAATTCTTAAATGTTTCTTTATTTTGATTGACTACCTCACCTATTTATGTCTTTCCATCACTTTAATTCTAAAAAGATCCAACATTTTCATTATCTTGCTCTCTGAAAAAACCTAATAAAATCTATATCTGATCTTAATCCTCGACACAAACCCCATAGCCCAATGGATGTTTAAATTCAATACTTCACCCAATCTTTATAAAACAAAACAGCACACTCATATTATTTTAGCTAGCCTAATATTTAAAACCCAAACATATCTAAATCATACAAAGATCTCTCTCTCTGAAACTGGCAGGGCTAGATCCCAGTTTCGAAGTGGTTTTGTAAGTTACCTCTATTAAATTTCTTCTGCCCCTGACAAACTCTAGGAATTTACAGAGTGCTAACGTAGTGGC
>JZKD02S0663948.1:0-15471 GCA_000966675.3 Picea glauca | reverse complement strand
CATAGCATAGATAGGATCACTGAGAGAAACACAATCACAAGAGTACACAAGCATTTATCCTGGGAAACCCTCAAGGGGAAGAAAACCCAACAAAACTTCTTTAATATAGATTCAACAACCAAGTATAGTTCCATAATAACTCTCTCTACGAGATACAAACCACCATGATGTTACACCAGAAAATAGCCAAGACAACAAACCAAACACTGGAGAATATCCTCTCCCAATCAATGCACCTCTCTCTCTTCCTTCTTCCGAAAACTAGTAACTGCAACTTCCTTCAACAATTGCACACTAGATGAGTGAGCTGAGTGAGTGAACAAATGAGTGGTTGGATTCCTTTATTTATACAAATTGGCAAGCGTTGAAAGGAGGTGTCTCTTCACTGGCAGGGCAGACTTGTCTTTCTGGGTGGTTAGAACCAATTTAATTTTCCTGGGGGCCGACTTCTTAATTTTCTTATTACAATTAGGGTTCCACAAAAGGGGATTTGGTAAATTAAAATTCCCGACATGATCAATCCATAAAAGGGGATTGATCTAATGAATAATAGATCAATAATAAATAGAATACTCTTTGCAGTTACAATATTTCAACACCCCCCCTTAACAAGAAGGGTATTCTTTATATTTTGACAGGTCACTAGATGTCATCATCATCTGGACAATATCATCCGGGTAATACCATCAACTGGATAATCATCATCAACTAGAAAACAAAATCAACTGGATAACATCATCAACTGGGTAACAACATCCACTGGATAACATCATCCACTGGGCAATATCATCAACTAGATAACAACATCAACTGGGTAACATCATCAACTGGGCAATATCATCAACTGGGTAACAGGAGGCATCAATATAATCCACTTGGTCATCTGACATCACGATCACTGACTAGTTCTCCATGGATCCATATTAATTTTTTTTTTTCTCTTTATCTTCGCGCAGAAGATACTCTTTCTTTCTTTCATCTTCATGTAGAAGATACTCTTTCTTATCTTCAAACAAAATATATTCTATGATTTTTTCCATTCCTTTTATGTTCTCCCTTCTCTTGTAGTCATCTATCTCGCCCATCCACTAGAGAGGACTACTACCATATCTTCACTCCTAGTCATCCCACATGAACTAGAGAAGCTAATATGCTAGCTTGAGAAAGAGTAGACTCCCTTTCCATGATCCATGCAGGATCATGACACAAACCTCAAGAGCCAACTAACCATTCCACATGGTCAAGGTTTGTGTTCCAGGATACTCAATCCTTCGCCAAAGGAGAGTATCTACCTATTTTCCCTTGGAGAAACATCCACACTCCTCTCTACGAGGGTGGTCACACCCCTCTCTACAAGGGTATTATAGCATGTCCCTAGAGTATCCAAAACTCAACACTTGGATAGAGGTCAACCATGGGAAATTTCTCATTCCCCTTCTCTACGAAGGTCTCTTATCTTTTCCTTCTCTATGAAGGTCTACCTATGGGATTTCTCATTCCTTCTCTACGAAGGTCTCTTCCTTAATATCCTGGGTGCCTTCTTGATTTCAAACATTTCTTTCTTTCTGACTTCATACTAGATCAACCTGCTCCCTCTGCATATATAAGAATGATACTGGAGCAACCTGTAGTTACCTTCATCTCATCAACTATATCTATCATTCTCTTCATATTGAACATTTTTGTTCTGCATATTTAGGAGCCTCCTACTCCTATAAATACTAGATACTTTCTGGTCTTTACTAACTGTCACCATATCGTAAGTCCTCCTCATGTTGTCTAACTTCTGCAAGTCAAGGCATACGTTATTTATTCCGAGACTTGTAAACTTACTTACAATATGCTTTCTGATATATGTCACTTAGCCAATCAGTTAGTAACAATAAGAAGTAATCAAATAAAACTATATCATGATTTCTGTCAGAGTAGTACACATCTTTTCTTAACAAAAAATTGTTCAACTATGTACACATCTGAAACCCTAATTATGAATAATACTTTTGAACTCTTTTTCATTCAAGATATGAAATTACCAATTTTTTCCTTACTATCATAGCTAAACACATACCTTTGTCACTCTCATGAGTGATCATATCTAAAATAAATATTTTATCTCTTTATTTATCCTCTTCTTTGATACTTCCTTCATAAATCTGCATAGACACTGAAATAAAGTGAGATTAATTAATATTGTCAAAAAAATCTAACTTGTAATGATAAAGTATTAAAGTAAACAAGATACTAAAATAACATGAATACTTATCTTTTGTTTTAGTGTGGGGAGGCTCCACAGACTCCACCATTTTCTATCTTTCTTCAAATCAACTATCTTCAACTTAAAGTACACAATCCTCAATTTCTACTAAATCTTTCTTTGAGGGAGGAGATTCCTCTTCCTTTGCCACGTGTGCTTGATGCGTTCTTTTCCCTTTTCCTTGAGTACAGTCATAGGAAAAGTGTCCCAACTTTTGATAGTTGTAGCATCTGATCTTTGAAACATCTTTCTTCTTATCTATAACTCTTACAGAGTCTTGTCCTCAAGAATGAGTGTGTGTTTCTTTTCTTCCAAGTGTCCTTCACTCAAGATGACAAGTGATTTCTTCAACCTGTCCTCTATACTAAGACTATATGCTATCTTGATAGAAAGTTGGGTTAGAGAATAAATTCTATGATCTCAACTTTAATCCCGTCTAATACCTTGAATTTAATTTTGACCAAAGGTTAGTATGATGGTCATAGCTTCAACATGGAACCTATATCAAAATAATGTCATAACAAATAAATGCATATCAGAATAATCAAACCTGGGTTGCATTATTCCTCTGAATGTGTTGGATCTTGAGATCCTCCTGTATCTATGGAAAGAGATCCCTTCTCCTGCAAATACCCTTTAAAGATTAACAATTTAAACATATGTGAGTACATACCTCTGATATCATCTAGAGGTAGTGGAACCATCCGGTAGCATCCCCTTTTAAAACTTCAAGGGTGACTGCAACTAGTACTGAAAATGCAACTGAAACTGCAACTTAGGGTTTTATGAGGAAACCCTATTTTTCAAACTTCAAATTTTGAAATTCTGATCCAGAGTCTAGATGCGCTGAGCTGATTCGAGTAAGCTGGTGCAGTCAGATTTCTGAAAATCCAAAATTTACCCCTTGAAACTAAGCTTGTGGAAATATGTATTGGTACTTCTGGTTTTCTGGTACCAATGAAATCTAGGGTTTCACTTTTTGGGAGTTCTATCCACTGAAAAGGTGACCTAAAGGTGTCCATGAGTTCCTTGGGCTAGGATGCACTTCTTTAGATGATCTTTGGGCTGAAATTCCTCTTCAATAAAAATCCCTAATTTTCCGACAAGAGTGACATTTTTCTTTTTCGTGTGAAAGATGCTCTCTTAAGCTTAGCTCTAATACCATTTTAAGGTTTAAGATATTATTAGGTTTCTTTCAATTTACTAGATAACTGTATCATAGATAGGATCACTAAGAGAAACAAAATCACAAAAGTACACAAGCATTTATCCTGGGAAACCCTCAAGGGGAAGAAAACCCAACAAAACTTCTTTAATATAGATTCAACAACCAAGTACAGTTCTAGAATAACTCTCTCTCTACGAGAGGCAAACCACCATGATGCTAGACTAGAAAATAGCCAAGACAATAAACCAAACACTGGAGAATATCCTCTCCCAAGCAATGCCCCTATCTCTCTTCCTTCTTCCGACATTTGGTAACTGCAGATTCCTTTAATACTTGCACACTATATGAGTGAGCTGAGTGAGTAAAAAATGAGTGGTTGACTTCCTTTATTTATACAAAATAGCAAGCGCTAAAAGGAGTTGTCTCTTCAATGGCAGGGCCAACTTGTGTTTCTAGGTGGTTAGAACCACTTTAATTTTTTTGCGGGTCGACTTCTTAATTTGCATATTACAATTAGGGTTTGACCAATCCACAAAAGGGGATTTGGTCAATTATAATGCCCAACATGATAAATCCACAAAAGGGGATTGATCTAATGAATAATAGATGAATAATAAAGAGAATACTCTTTTTAGTTACAATATTTCAATAGCCCAATATCTAGATAGAAGCATGCCATGATTGGAAGGGATGTCGTCAATGACCACATCCATAAGGACACTTTTTACAGGGATCTGAGCAAGATTTACTACCAGATCCTTAATCATGCCAATACACTTAACTTTCCTGGAATCAAACGAGTACAAGTCTTGATAAGGTCTAGTAATTTCGAGGCCCAATTTCTCCATGATAATTTTAGGCATTAAATTATGAGAGGCCACAAAATCTAACATGCACTTGTGGAGTAAATGGTCGTGCATAGTTAGTGTAATATAAAACAGAGCAACTGAATCCTTGGTGTTTTTGATGTGTGGACCGAACATGATCATAGGTATTTCATCTTGTAGATTAATAACATCTACATGCCATTCAACATTATAAAAAATTATCACTTTAGAAATTTGCTTTTTATAAATCAGTTTTTTTGCAAGCTCAATGAGAGGCATGGGGATTTTAATTTTATTAAGTTCGTTTTCTAAACCGAAACCTCCGATTTTGTTTTCGGTTTCTCTGGTTGGAACTTCTGCTTCTGTATTTTCTAGTCTCTTAGTTTGCGTTTCTCTTGTTTCAACTGGCTTTGTTCGGGCAACTTGTGTTTCAGTTGGCAGTTTAGTACTTACTGCCTCATTTGTTTTACTTCATGACAATTTTTTTTTCGGTGGAACATTCATAGAATTTTTCTCTCTGGGCCTTAAATGATACTTTTGTTGGAGTTCGACCATTATTGAGTCTGCGAGTCCTTGATAGGTGGATTCTCCCAGATTATTGATTCTTTCTTCATTATTAAACATGGATTCTAGATCTAAATATTTTTCATAATCTTGTCTGGTTAAATGTGGCTCAAGATCATCATCACTAATTTTGTTCAGTTCTTCTTCTAAATCGTTGTAATTTTGCATGTCATCCCTCTGCATAAAATTTTTAGTTTTAAACGGGGCTTGGATCTTTTGATCTTCATTTTTTATTTGTCTCTGTTGCATCTGGGGGTTAGGGTTTCTTTTGAACTGATTCCTAATGCAAGTATCAGGTTTGGCTTGATCTAATTCCATTCTGGATATCTTCTTTAATAAATATTTAATTATCTTGGCCATCTCATCCATTTTCTCTTCTGTGGACTTCCCAGACCCAGATGGTCCTGCCTGTTCTTTAAAACACTTAGGTTCCCTGGTTCCCATATCAACCTTAGTTTTTAATTTCCCGGATGCCATCATATTAGATTCAATTTCTATGGCATCATCTTGCATTCTTGCTAGAGTGGCAGATCTTATTTCTCCTAAGAGGAGGGTAAAGTCGGGTTCAAAATCCCCTTCAAAAGTTACCTTTGCTGCAGGTTGAGAGGGTTTGACTTCAGTTGGGATTTTTTTGTATAGTTTTTTGAACCTATGAGTAAATTCAAGAACTGATTCATAATTTTTTTTTCTTAAATCCCCAAATTTAGTCAAATAATAGAGATGGTCCTTCTTCTCTCGCCACTGTCTTAGGAAGGAATTTTCTAGATCATCATATGATCGTATGGAACCTACCGGGAGTCCTCAGAACTAGGTTCTCACTTTTCCTTCAACAGTTTGTACTAACAACCTTGAGTAAACATATTTGTGTTTGATGCCAAGGATATCAACAAACTAATCAGAAAAAACTGTGTTCGGTTACGGTTAAATCTCCTTCTCCCATGAATTTTGGTAGGTTTTTCATATAATTTTTGGGCAAATCATGAAGGGTGGTAGGAAGGACCAAGGGAGTGTATCTGGTAGCTACCTTGGAAAAGATTCTAGGAGGGGAAGCTTTTCCTTGACCTTGTCCACCTCCTTCTCTGCCTCCGGCACCACCAACACCAGCCATTGGAAGTCTAGGAGATGAAATTCAGGAGCTAAAATGGGGATTTTCAAAAACTTCGAGGGACTGAAGAGGTGACCTTTCGACTACTTCGGGATGTGGTGAAGGAAGTTCTAGAAAAAGGCCATTAGGAGATGGAAAATCTAGAAGAGGAGGAAAAGGGAAATCTGGGATGGTTTCCTCAGACTTACAAGATGTATATATAGGAGAACCGATAGGGGATGAATCATAGTATACAATATATTCTTCAGAGCTTCGGGAAACTGAAACCTTTACTTCGGGAAAGGGTGGAAACGTTAGGGTGTCAATGAAAACGGGTATCGAGAGGGAGTTTTTTTCTGATTGGTAGGAGTATCATTCAAGTCAATCTCAAATTTTATCTTAGGAACAATTACCTCCAGATTATCAAGCTTAGCCTCGGGTTTACTAGTTGACGCCTCTGCAGAGGGTACTTGTTTAAAAATATCTCTTGGGTTTAGTTCTTCAATATGAACCTTATCATTAACTTGCATAACTTTGGGTTGATATACTTTACTTGATGATGCAACAGTCGATTTGAGGTATCCCTTTGGTTTCAACAACCTTTCGGGATCTAACACTGTGGTGGTCAGCTTATCGTCTGGATTTTTTCTGGTATTCTTTCGAATGAATTCCAGTTTTGTCTACAGTGAAGTCACCAAGTGAAAGATAAAAATAATCCTTACTTGTGTATTCAATCTTTGTTCACCATCAAAGATAGAAATTTTCCTTTTCGTTTTCCCAGAGAAAATACATTTGTTTCTTCATCCACAACAACGACGCCAAAAAGATGTTGTTCTTGAGATTAAACTTAAGGTTCAAAGAGTAATGTCAGACATCAGGAAATTTTAAAGAGAATGTTTTAAAAAGAGTTCTTTTTCTACCTTTATTTATATAAGAAAATATCTTTAAATGAAATTAATAATAGGACAACACATCGACCGTATTTCGTTTTCTGAGTCACAATTATGATATCAAACGACGTGGGAGAAGCTTACAAAATTGTTAAACAAAACTAGGAATCAATGGAAGATGAGTCTCACCTTGTTTGCAGTAGAACAAAGTAAAGAGTTCACCCTTGAACATGATATGAGATGCAGTAATTCAAATAGCTTGCAGGTCTTGTATTACTTATAGTAAATACAGAGGAAAAACTGCTTACTTAACGAATTGCTGATATAATGTGATTACAGTAGTTGTGATACTAAATTAAAATCAATCGATTATCAAGGAATTACATAAGAAAATTTAGAGATGTGGAAATAAAAAGAAGCACATAACTCAAACTGAACAAAATTTGGAATCTCTGTCTACACTTGTATTAATACTAAAAAATGAGAGTTTTCTCTATTACATCCGGCAAGAAGAAGCCTTGAATAGATATTGAATCTATGTATTTATACAAAAACTGTCACAACTCAAATGGTTGGACTTAGTACAATAAAAATAACATATATTTGAATAAGATAGTAGTATGTAAAATATGATGAGCTCCACTGGCGTTCTTTTCTGTCTCTTCATTTTCTAGGCAAAACACCTCTTTTATTTAGTTCTTTAGACTGGACACAACTGTTGTCCAAACTCCTTAGTAATTCGACATACTATCCTATCCGTTTTCATATGCTGACATATGTCCCTCAAGACACGCTCAACAATGTAATGAGACATAGTCGGGATCAGGGAGGAATGACAACCAGATGAGTAGCACTGCACGACTCGTCAAGGAATGTATAATGAGTATAAGAAGAGTAACAGTTTGTGGGAAGAATGAAAATGGAACAGGTGTATGATGATGAATAAGGGATAAATGAATATTAGAATGTGAATGCATGAGATAAGTGGCTGAAAGGAGGTGGAAGGTAGGAAGGTTAAAAAGAAAGGGCACTGTGTAAGTTTCCTTATTTTCTTCCAGATATGCTTGCTTTCATATGTTCAACACATTGGTTGCACCTATTCAATAATTCCACTACGAACTTAGAGGGCTCGATCATTTCATTTACCTCAAAAGTGAATAATATCCTCTCTAACTGAGGAAAATTTTCTTCGATCCTTTTTATTTCCTGAGCTGTGGCTTGGAGTTGTGAACTTGGACTTACTAGCCACTTATTTATCTTAAGAAGATCAATTTGCTCCATTTCCTGAATGGCTGTTAGAGTCTCTTCCTTGTTCTTTTTGGAATTCTGTTGGTTCATTTCAATATCAATTTGCCCCAAAGATTTCGATATATTACTCCCTTCAAACTCAATTAGCTTCTTATCTAATGATGACAACGCTTCCAGGCAAGCGTCCTTTACCTCTCTGGCTAATATTTTTCTTTCTACCAAATTTGTTTCCTAGACCTTTAGGGCCATATCACCTCGTAATTGTTCGGAAGGAGAGAGCATAGGAAAATCAAAGACATTATCTTTGTGCACCAATATGATAGCTTCTTGAAACCTAGCACGGGCTGAGCGATTTTCTCTTTCCTTGAAAAATATTCCCTTTTAGAGAGAGGTCTACAGCCTGGTAGCACTTTTGGATAGAATCAACCTTCAAAAAAAGGTCTTGCTGGACAATTTCCAGCTTCTCATTTATTTCCCGTGCTTGAGCTTGAAAGGTAGAGATATCTACCAAGGTACCTTTGGCTAGGTTCAACTTAGCTTGCAATTTTTTTATTAGCTCATCACACTCGGTGACCAATCCTCTGTTGGCTTCTGAACTTTGATGGAGATGATCAAGGTTGGCCCAAAGCTGTTGGATTTGTTGCTGATCATGAACTCTGATTTTCTTGAAATCGTGACTCATCTTGTCCCTTATAGTCGATTCCATGGCATGCATTTGACTTTGCAAGTGCTCTACCAATAGGCACTTCTATCGCAACTGCTTGGCCAAATTGTCCACAGACCATTGATTGGCTGTGGAAAAAACACCTAATGAACCTGCGACTTCTTTTGCGAACCCTGGAGCATATTGATTAATTCCATCATATACCATTCTCTGTCTTTTAGTTATCACTCTATATTTCTGGTTTGATTCCATTTTGACAATGGCCTTCCATTTTCTCCTAAAAAAGAAATCTGAAGCAGCCATTTCTTCAGGCGATATGGGGGTAAGATCATTCACGAAAACAATTTCAAGATTAGGGGTCCCGAAGCTAGATTGTAGAGGTGTTAAGGCTGTAATGGGAGTGCCAATCTCCTTAGATTGTTGTTGTTATGCTATATTTGAGGTGCCAACAGGGGTAGTTTGTGATGAAGGAGGCACATTTTTTCCTTGCTTCAGGAAAGACTTGGGTTGGGACTTTTCCTGGGGACCTAACTGGATTGACAATGAGGCTTTTAATTTCTGGGTCAATACCTCTGAGCTCTTCGGGAATTACTCAACATTATGCTTACTAGAGTGACTAACTTCAGAACCTGTTGACATGGCTTCCCAAGAAGGGGGAGTGACTACTTGCTCCCCTTGTAGTACCTTCAGTAGGCTGTTATGCCTGTCCTTTTGAAAGCTGATAAAACCAACTTGTTGATCTGGGGGAAGGGTCTGGAATCTATCCTATACCTCCTCATAGGACTTAACTCCCCTGAATATTTCATCATACGGGGAGTTTTAGTGCACATATCTTTTCATGTTGACTTGGGCCAGGTGGTTTTCTACAATTTTTTGTGGGTCGTGTCTTTTTAATTCGATGTCAACCAATTTGACATCTTCTAGAGTAGAAACCTCCACTTTGAGTGACCAAAATCTAGTAAGGAAAACATGCCAACCTGAATGGGGAAAGTTGACCATACCTTTTTCTGTTCTGCCTTCAACTCTTTTTTGATGCCTCTTGTTATTATCTGGTAGGCCACTTCTCTGTATGCCAATCAGTCTGGTAGGAATTATTGGAGAGCATGGGGAGGAACTGAGCACCCAAAAACTCTGATATAGGAGAAGTTCTCCTCAATAAACCAATCTTATAGGTTACCCAGATTCCCCATAATCCTATTTGAAATTCGAGGAGGTGGGTAGTCATATGGGGCTATATGAACAGGAACCACCACATTGTGACATATTTCATAAAAGAAATCTTTGGCCTTTTCTTCCCAAAGCTTGGAATGATAGAAATGAATAGGCTCGGTGCTGGCTAGGGTCCAACTCCAATTCATCAATGGGAAAGGCGTCATGAAACAGATGACATCCATGATATATGATGACATGTAGAAGGGGGCGAGCTGTCCCTTTGATTTCTTTGTTCTATATTTTGTAATCTCTTTGGACAAGTTATCAGACAATGTTTTGGCCCAATTGAATGTGAAACCCTCAGCTACTTCATGAATGATGGATATCCATTCCACCGAGAAGTGTGTAGGGCTCTTCCTCCCCAATAATCACCATAGCATCATGGCTACATACACCATATGAGTGTCCAAATACGTTGTGGCATATACACCATGAGCATTAGTTCTGAATTTCTCCAAGTTCCTCCACCGAGACTTGATTACCTTGGGACAGTTCATGGCATACTAGACACACTCCTTCTTCTCGAACTCCAGAATGAATGTGGCATTGAATGTATATCTAGGATTAGGAGAGAGTTTATAAATTACTTGCATATGTTATAGTCAGAAAGAGTTGACAATGACCTTTTGATGGTTGACAATGCTCTTGGTCTAGATGTCAATGTGGTCTAGGGCCTAGCTTATCATGTCATTATAAGGCATGAGTCTTGGTCTTGATGCTATTTTGTGCAGTTCCGATTGCGCTATATGTTTGATTTTAGTTGTGTAAGTATCATCTTCTTCTTTAGTAGAGTCCTATGGAAAGTTGATGATTTCATGTTCTAGAACCTCAAACACCTGTGTCCAAGATTTAACAGTGTCCATGGATCACGACGTGGTGTCCGACAAAATGTCCGCATTTGGGTTTGAATCCTCACCAGCGACATCAAGCTTCTTCATCATTTTCTATGGTGCCATAACTTCTAAGGAGACAGAGTGAAATTAACCGTTGCAGAGAAAATTTGTGAATCCTTTAAATAGATAAAGCTTGCTAATTGCAAAAAGTGAAAATGAATTCAAAATCAAAATGGTTTTATTCAAAACAGAGTCATCTCTTTTCTTATAACTTCACCAACGAAGAATTTATTAACGTTTGATGGGAAAGTCTACTTGGTGATCTACAATATACGTTTGAATCATTATCCATAACTAGTCATAAATGCCACCAACGCTTCGATGATTCACATTCGGGAGTTTTTCGTTGTGACAGAGTGGGAACCTCCCGAATCCTGAATTCGTGAAAAGATTAATATTTGAATAATCACTTGTAAAATTTTAATTAATCATGTTTAATATGGTGCATTAACTTCAATTGTTTCAGCAGTTCAGACTCCAAAGACTTTAGGATATGATACAAGGGAAACTCCCTAAATTCGAATCACAAGGTCATTAGTTATCTCCTGATCATGATCAACTTAATCAATTAATGTTTAATACTTCGACATTTTGGTGCTTCAGTGAGTTACAAATTAGTTCTTTGTTAGAATCCTGAAGGATCATCTCCCGTAGTGACGTATCACAACCTAGGTCATTCAGATGTGTTGAGGAAAGGGAGGTTCCATGTGTCAACTCGGGAAAGACTTGGGAGGTACACGTGTCCTACGACTTGTGCCTTTTTAAAAAAGGTTTAGGAAAAGCAATGAACATACATTTCTGGGTTTCACAGCTTCGGGGTTTTTATTGTTAAGACTTACTGCAACATCCGAAGTGCAGAGCTCCGAAACGACCGTTATAGATTTACCTCTTTAAAACTTAGGTGGCTCCAAAACTACGGAGGTATTATGATCATCTGATAAAAAGGGAAAAACTTGTCAACAATGGATACTGTGCACGCCCTATTATTTACTAACCAACAAAGGAATTTGATTTAAAATTAGAATGTGATTTACCAATTTTCAGTTTTCTTCGGGTGAAATTATATTTTCATGAGGTGAAAAGCATAGGGCTCAAAAGTTCAGAATTGTATGTGTTCCAACACACTATATACCCTAAATCTTAGGAAACACTTCCAAACATGGTGTAAATATTTTTAGAATACCTTGAAAATATAAAAAGTGGTGATTATGGGTTGTGAGAGTTGTAGAGGTCCTACACCATGCTCTATCTTTCCTAACCACCATTCAACATTAGGAGATAAGAGAAAAGGTTGAAGCTAAGACTCGAGACCCATGGATGATAGAAGCAATCTCTAGAAGATACACACCCTACTTTAAGAGGTGGATAAAGCATGACATATAGCATGTCAAAAACCAAATGAGAGAAACACCCTACATAGGAGAAAGCACAAAGTAAGACATGTGGCAAATAAAATGTGGTGAACCAATCCGATTCATACACGAAATACCCAAAATACTTGGAATATGAAGAAAACCATTTAAGATAATATATATTAAATATGAATATGAATGAGATGGTTACAAGTGATAAATGAGGGATGTATATATACCCACACAGGTGTTCCCTTTCATAAGGGACATGACATTTCATCAAAAAGGTGTCTCTTTATAACATATTTAGTTATTTAGTATTAATTATTATTATTTATTTATATCTATTTCTATATATTTGGGTTCATAATGTTGCCTTCCCCTTTTGAAATGCTTTGTCCTCAAAGCATATTGATGGAAGGGTTTGACATCTTTTTCTTTGGATTTTAATGTCTTCACATCATTCTTTATTATTGTAGTTTTCGTAGTTGATGATACGAGAGGATATGAACTTTCGAGTGTTGAGAAATTTTTTTGAATCGTAAAAGGATCTGACCATCCTAATTCAATCCTTTGTAGAACGTTGCACTTACATGATGAATTATTATCACGAGATTTAATTTCACTTGTATCAATATTTTACGAAAGATAAGTCAATTGTTTCTATCCTAAGCGATATTGATACTTTGTCTGGTTAAAATACTTGCTTTTATGATTTGGATGTTGAAAATGAGTTCTTGTAGCATGATTTTCCTTTATCACATTTGTAAATTTTTCTTGATTTTCTTTTGGAGTTTTATTTTCTTCATGCACTAATGTTGCATTGTTAATTGATGAACTTTTATTATTAAGTACACTTGGAGTTTCCATCATTTGTACTCCAACATCCCACATTGTATTGACTTCAAAGAGACTTGTATTTGTTCCTTTCTCTGCAACTTGGATTTTTACAGTTGATAATTTCTTGATTTCGATGGGATCAACCATTTTTTCCTCATCAATCAATGATTTCTTGTTGGTAAGTTGCTTTAACATTTCTTTGTGTGCCTTGTTCTCATATTTTAACCTCTTAATCTGAGCGATCAAGTACCTCTTAATCCGGGCGATCAAGTACCTCTTAATCCGGGCGATCAAGTTTTGACTATGATTTTTGACGAGAAATTTCTTCCTTTTTGTTGGTGATAATTTTGTCAATTTATTTTTGCATATTTTGCATTGATTTTTTTTTATTTTCTTGAAGTATTACTTTTGATATATCTTTAAAGTCTTCTGATGTTACTCGATCTGACTCCAATGTAGAGTCCTGCAATGTTAACTTTTTTTTTTATATGAAAATGTCAAAAACTTATTCCTTGTGTTTAGGATGAAAGACCTTAGTGTTTCCATATAAGGTGAACCTAGAATTATGTCATTGTCATCACACAAAGATCTAACAACGAATTGTGATACAAAGGTATAATCTCCAATGTTTAGTTGTAGGTTTCTTATGTCATATTTTTTTTTTCGTTCCACGAGTTTATCTTTTCAAATATATTTGAATCAAGAGTCAATAATTGGTTAGCACATTCAATACTGACATAATTATGATTCTTAGTAGGATCAATATAAATAATAACATCTTTCCCTACAAGTGCCCTTTTGGTTATAAGTAGCACTTACACATATTCTTTTAAAGTTTAGGAAATATTCTATTTTCATTACTAGACTCCATTTGCTTTCATCTATAATTTGCAATAAATGATAACTTTTAACTTGATAATTACCTTTAGTTTTCCTCGTAATTTTTGAACTCAACCTTTTATAACCCATTTTATAACCTTAAATTGACCTTTAAGATTAAATTTTAAAATTTTAATTAATTTGTATCATGAAAGTACTTTTTTGTACTTTGAAACTTCTTTTATATATATATAATTTCTTTTACCTTTCTTTTACCTTTTTTTTTTTAAATAGAATCCTTTTTATAACCTTGTTTTTAACTTTTTAGAAACTTTGAATACTTCTCCAAGACCCTTGCTTTTGATTTAAAAATACCTTCACAACTTTCCAAAAACTTCTTATTAAATACTTTCTTTTTACTTTAAAACTTATCCCCTTAATATACTTCTCCACTTAAATGTGATTTATATCTCGCTTGGACTTTATTCACTTAATATGTTAAAGTGCTCCATAAAATTTTTGAGAACATATATTTTTTTTTATTTAAAAAAACCCTCATTTTATCCTTTGAAATGTTGCAATGCGATTTCAAATGGTGGTGATTTCAAATGGTGGTGTTTTGATTGGAAACCAATAGTTAGTGATTTTGGGTCAATGCTAATTATGAAGGATCACAATGATTGACCCTAGGTTATGCCCCATTCTTAAGATTTGATATGAAAACGAGATTTTGTAAAGGTTATGTGGAAATTGTATGACGAAGGCCCAATAAAGCAATGGGGAAACAACTCTTCAAATAGTATTTGACACCTGATACTCCCGATACCCGATATGCTAGTGACTTCGTGCAGGCAGAGCCAATGCCAATTATTCCACTAGGTGGAAGTATGGACATCCCCAAGGCCACAACTCTCTTCAAATTCACTTCTCAATGGCGGTAGCTATAGTCAACGATCAATGTATTATATAATAGTGGTTGCAAATGATAACACTTATAAATTCTATTAGTTAACTAATTTGAAAGCTCTAAGAAACAATTCTGTTTAGGCAACTGGTTTCTTCAAGTTTGTAGTGAATACGCTTTTTTAATCCAGGCATTTCAGATAGAATCTTAGATTGTTCTCATTTTATGTCGAATTCCCAATGTTGATGATAAATGTTCTATCTTGTTCTTCTAGTGGATAACAACTATCCACAATCAAAATTCTTCCCTGGTTTACTTGAATTTCGTTCCTTGTGATGGTCGTGATCACTTTTCTTAACTATGCAACAATTTTTTTTTACGAAATTAATTTTAATGACCTTAGCTCTTAACACAGATATTTGGCAGCATAATACTTATTCTCTTTCTTTCTCTTTTTTTTCCTGGTTTCGTCAATATGACAGTGGAATGATTGTTTCCTCCACAAATATATATTTGTGACTGAAACTATCATATCTGGACACCAAGCCAGGATAGTGGTCTCCAAATAATTCCTTGAAACATGAAATAAACATGAAAGAAAAATCTAAGAAGAAGAATGGAAAACAAATGGGCTTGTAAAAATTGTATTGCAGACAAAGGGAAACTCACCCTCCACAAAGGCGCCCATATGTAAGACAATACAAACCCTTGTATGTGTAACATCCCGCTCTCGCGCACTGAGATACCTTATT
>JZKD02S0663937.1:0-15471 GCA_000966675.3 Picea glauca | reverse complement strand
TGCAGGGTTCGGGTCTTGCAGCTGCAATTGGGCCTTTTGGTGCTTCTTAACTGGGTTGTTTTTTGTTGCTTTCTCTTGTTTGCCTAAGATTTGCAATGTTGGGGTGTTGCATCTACAGTTCCATTTGTTGTTACATTGTTTTGCAGTTGGCTCCCCATAAAATACTATTAAGATAAAATAACATGCAAAATTTTGCAGTCGATGTAAATTGTATCTCTTACAGCTTCAACCAGAGTTTGTTAGGCTCCAACTATATTTCATAGTTGGTGATGCTTTTTCCATGGTTTATGTCTTACTATGGTTTCATAGTTATGAGAGTAAGTGTTGTTGTCTGAGCGATATAGTTATTCTCTCCCTTTTTTTTTCCTCTTGTAAACTTTCTCGTTTTTTATCTTTTGTTCTTCTGCTCTATTATGCGTTTCTGGTTCTATACATTCTCATGTTTATGTGCTCGCGGGTTCCTAGTGTGGAAAACTAACAAATCGTTATCTCCATCTATATATTCACATCACGATTCCGACGGACCGTCGTTCGATTGCATACTTAGCCAATTTTATGAACGCGGCTTCGCAGATAGGTGTTATCGAACTATAACTCGTGTTTGGTGTATACATCTTGCACCCAGAACTTTTGTGCTCTACAATTCGACTCCGCACTCCTCGAACTTGCAACCCTACCTCTGCCTATGATGATTCTATCCATTTGACCTGTGTTTCCATACTTAGTCGAGTTTTCAAAGTTTTGCGGGTTCACGCATTCCCGGGTTCAAAAAAGTTTAAAAGAATTTTGTCTCTACCCTCCATCCCCGCTACCTTTTGCCCTTCCTAATGGACATTAATTATGCTTTCAAAAGTGACAACCGACCAGATAGGTTCGAAAATATTGGCTTTAATAAGCAGAAAGCTCGAGGACATCTCCCATTAAAATGCATAGCCAGGCAAATATTATGGGATCTGATAAAAAAAATTGTCTGCATTTTGAATTTGCAAAAAAAAATATTGGCTCTTTTAGTTTTTTAAAGGCTTCATCATAGTAACAGTGCAATATTGTACTACCTTGTTGCCATCCATGAACATTTCATCCACAAAGGAATTGACGTCATGTCCCTCTTTAATACTGTGCATATGTTACATGTTGTCAGATTTGAGAATCTGCTCGGATATGGGAATGTTATTAGGTGCTATTATTCACTATTCAACACACATATTTGAAAAGATTGGCATTAATAAGCGAAAAGATCGAGGGCATCTGTCATTAAGACAAATTAAACCAAAATCTATGGAAGATCATATTGTCATCCTCTAGCGTTGCTTTTAAATACCTGCATAGCATGACCTCAGACGGAGGGGAGAAAAACCCCTCATATAGGAACGCCACAACAAATGATAAGGATGGATCTAGGGCCCGACAACCCTCCTTTGAACCACTGTCGCACCTCAGAGAACACCTACTACAAGATGAACAAATCCCTAGGAAAAGTATGGACATGGAAGCCGAGTCGTCGTATCCAAAGGCATCTCAGAACTGGGAACCAGGTAAATGCATACCACCAGCGCCAACAACACCAAAATATGTAATAAAATCCACAAGGGTAGGAGAACATACATAGTTTATGAAAGATCACCCTTTGATAGGAAATTTTTTAGGGATCTGGCCATCCAAGAAGGATCTCATGAAAAGGATCAAGCACTGGTGGAATCCGAAAGGTGACTATGAACTGCAACTAAGCTCGAAAGGCTTCTTCACAATAATATTATACAACCTGGAGGATAAAGATGGGGTTTTTGAAAATGGTCCCTACTTCTACAACTCGACTCGATTATATCTGTGGTTTTAGACATATCGCTTCTTCCCGGAAAAGGAGGACTTTTCTTGTGCCCTGGTCTCGATACGCTTGTATTCCCTCCCCCAAGAGTTATGGCTCGAGGAAATCCTGACGGGCATTGGAAACACACTAGGAAGGTATGTCAAATCATCCGAGGCCATGAAGCAGCGAAAATACACTTCCTATGCATGAATATCTCAAAATTCCTACCAGGATTTGTTACCATAGAGCATCAAGACGAAAAATGGACATAGATCATAGACTACGAACACATCCCCTTCATATGCCAAAAATATCATGAACATGGGCATCTCTCCAGAGACTTCCCCCTCAATGCACCAAATCGACCAACAATAGAGGAAGCACAGCAAGATTATTTCACCCGCGTGCAGGGACGCAAGAGACACACATCGAAAAAATCCATTCCAATAGGAAACAAGCAGATCCCAACTAGAAACTCCTTCGACACTCTCAGCAAGTTACCAGACACAGAGGAGGTGGAAAACCCCCACAAAACCAGGCAAAGGAACTGATAAGGATAAACAAACCCTTGATCTTTTTTTAGAACAGATCTCAAGCAAGAATCCCCAAGCTTACACAATGCCAGGAAAAATCTGAGACCACGATGACGGTGACATCATAATGCAGATAGATGAAAAGGAACTTGAAGACATCGACCTCGATAAGTTGGAGGATTCTTTCAACCAGAAAGAACTATAGTCCATTCCAGTGGAACAACTCATAAAAGTTCACAAAGTCTCCATTGACACCACAGCAGGAGCCACCTCTCGCCTAGGGTACACCTAGAGCTCGATCCAGATCCCAAGAGGAACTAGAAAAAAAGCAAAATATGGGGGCACAATTTGGCACAATAACTAATCAAGGAGGTAGGCAACTTCATGATTAACTCAGGGTAATTACAACGCCTCTCGGAAGGCTTTTTTCACTCTCCCTGCAATTAAATATGATGAAGATCATCACTTGGAATATTAGAGGTCTCAATGGAAGATCCAAACAAAGGATTCTTCGAAACTGTGCTAAATCAGAAAACCCTGACATATTGCTACTTCAGGAAACCAAAAGTGCAAGTAATATTGCAGAAGAAACATTCAAAATATGTTGGAGGCACTGTAAATTCACCTACACTGACTCCAAAGGCGCAGAAGGGTGATTAGCCATCCTTTGGAATCCAACCACAATCATCCTGGAACGCGCCTATTAAATAGTGGGAACGCTCACCGCTAAATACAGAGTAATAGGATATAGCAAAGCAAGAGTCATTACCAATGCCTGTGACCCTCAGCTCAATCAAGATAAAGATCACTTCTTAGACAGTATTTCCTACATCAACACACTAAGAGAACAAGAACGATGGATCTTGGGAGGAGATTTCAACATCATCCTCACCTTAGAGGAAAAAAGTGGGGGTCTAAAAGGCCTGGACCAGGATAGTAACAAGTTTCGCCACCTTATATATAGCCTCAATCTAATTGACATAGAGACAATGAATGGCCCCTTTACCTGGACCAACAAGTGAGCAGGGACCCAACACATTTCTAGTCGCCTAGATCATTTTCTAATTTCGGAAAACATAATGCTTGAAGGCCCACTCATTGAGGCGGACATCCTACCAAAGGTCGGCTCAGATCATTGGCCATTCTAGCTTTGGGTAGAGACAACAAAAGCACCAAAGTTCAAATCCTTTCACTTTGAGACACTCTGGTTAACCCACCCAGACTTCTTAGAACTTTCCCGTTCCTAGTGGGCCAATGCAGAAATTGAGCATGGCACGCNTATGCTAGCATATCCAAAGTTTGTCCTTCAAATACATTCTCTACTATTCGAACTATTGTTACTAATTTTATTTTATAATAAATTATAATAAATGTTTTTTTGGTACGTAAGAGACCTGCCACACTGCATTCTTTCTTAAATGTTTACAGATCATTTCTAACAGACTTAAATGTTTACCTAACAGGCTTCGCAGCGTTAAATGTTACTTAGCAGGCTTGTTACAATACATTTCCTTCCATTGTTTTTTTTATATGCAATGTTCTCTACAGTCAATTTGGGCAATATTGTACTTTAGCGGCATTGTTGGTTCATTGGTTCATGCTTGCTTCTTGCATCTCCACTGATTTCTTATTTGTATGTTGTTGTTCTTGTTTGTTTATTCTTCCTTTTGCAGTTTGCATGTTTGGGGTTCTGCAGTAGCGATTGGAACTGCGACATTCATGGTCGACTGGTTGGTGCTTGCTTCTTTGTTCGTTGGATGTTGCTTATTGTTGTTTGATTCAACTTTGCAGGGTTCGGGTCTTGCAGCTGCAATTGGGCCTTTTGGTGCTTCTTAACTGGGTTGTTTTTTGTTGCTTTCTCTTGTTTGCCTAAGATTTGCAATGTTGGGGTGTTGCATCTAAAGTTCCATTTGTTGTTACATTGTTTTGCAGTTGGCTCCCCATAAAATACTATTAAGATAAAATAACATGCAAAATTTTGCAGTCGATGTAAATTGCATCTCTTACAGCTTCAACCAGAGTTTGTTAGGCTCCAACTATATTTCATAGCTGGTGATGCTTTTTCCATGGTTTATGTCTTACTATGGTTTCATAGTTATGAGAGTAAGTGTTGTTGTCTGAGCGATATAGTTATTCTCTCCCTTTTTTTTTCCTCTTGTAAACTTTCTCGTTTTTTATCTTTTGTTCTTCTGCTCTATTATGCGTTTCTGGTTCTATACATTCTCACGTTTATGTGCTCGCGGGTTCCTAGTGTGGAAAACTAACAAATCGTTATCTCCATCTATATATTCACATCACGATTCCGACGGACCGTCGTTCGATAGCATACTTAGCCAATTTTATGAACGCGGCTTCGCAGATAGGTGTTATCGAACTATAACTCGTGTTTGGTGTATACATCTTGCACCCAGAACTTTTGTGCTCTACAATTCGACCCCACACTCCTCGAACTTGCAACCCTACCTCTGCCTATGATGATTCTATCCATTTGACCTGCGTTTCCATACTTAGTTGAGTTTTCAAAGTTTTGAGGGTTCACGCATTCCCGGGTTCAAAAAAGTTTAAAAGAATTTTGTCTCTACCCTCCATCCCCGCTACCTTTTGCCCTTCCTAATGGACATTAATTATGCTTTCAAAAGTGACAACCGACCAGATAGGTTCGAAAATATTGGCTTTAATAAGCAGAAAGCTCGAGGACATCTCCCATTAAAATGCATAGCCAGGCAAATATTATGGGATCTGATAAAAAAAATTGTCTGCATTTTGAATTTGCAAAAAAAAATATTGGCTCTTTTAGTTTTTTAAAGGCTTCATCATAGTAACAGTGCAATATTGTACTACCTTGTTGCCATCCATGAACATTTCATCCACAAAGGAATTGACGTCATGTCCCTCTTTAATACTGTGCATATGTTACATGTTGTCAGATTTGAGAATCTGCTCGGATATGGGAATGTTATTAGGTGCTATTATTCACTATTCAACACACATATTTGAAAAGATTGGCATTAATAAGCGAAAAGATCGAGGGCATCTGTCATTAAGACAAATTAAACCAAAATCTATGGAAGATCATATTGTCATCCTCTAGCGTTGCTTTTAAATACCTGCATAGCATGACCTCAGACGGAGGGGAGAAAAACCCCTCATATAGGAACGCCACAACAAATGATAAGGATGGATCTAGGGCCCGACAACCCTCCTTTGAACCACTGTCGCACCTCAGAGAACACCTACTACAAGATGAACAAATCCCTAGGAAAAGTATGGACATGGAAGCCGAGTCGTCGTATCCAAAGGCATCTCAGAACTGGGAACCAGGTAAATGCATACCACCAGCGCCAACAACACCAAAATATGTAATAAAATCCACAAGGGTAGGAGAACATACATAGTTTATGAAAGATCACCCTTTGATAGGAAATTTTTTAGGGATCTGGCCATCCAAGAAGGATCTCATGAAAAGGATCAAGCACTGGTGGAATCCGAAAGGTGACTATGAACTGCAACTAAGCTCGAAAGGCTTCTTCACAATAATATTATACAACCTGGAGGATAAAGATGGGGTTTTTGAAAATGGTCCCTACTTCTACAACTCGACTCGATTATATCTGTGGTTTTAGACATATCGCTTCTTCCCGGAAAAGGAGGACTTTTCTTGTGCCCTGGTCTCGATACGCTTGTATTCCCTCCCCCAAGAGTTATGGCTCGAGGAAATCCTGACGGGCATTGGAAACACACTAGGAAGGTATGTCAAATCATCCGAGGCCATGAAGCAGCGAAAATACACTTCCTATGCATGAATATCTCAAAATTCCTACCAGGATTTGTTACCATAGAGCATCAAGACGAAAAATGGACATAGATCATAGACTACGAACACATCCCCTTCATATGCCAAAAATATCATGAACATGGGCATCTCTCCAGAGACTTCCCCCTCAATGCACCAAATCGACCAACAATAGAGGAAGCACAGCAAGATTATTTCACCCGCGTGCAGGGACGCAAGAGACACACATCGAAAAAATCCATTCCAATAGGAAACAAGCAGATCCCAACTAGAAACTCCTTCGACACTCTCAGCAAGTTACCAGACACAGAGGAGGTGGAAAACCCCCACAAAACCAGGCAAAGGAACTGATAAGGATAAACAAACCCTTGATCTTTTTTTAGAACAGATCTCAAGCAAGAATCCCCAAGCTTACACAATGCCAGGAAAAATCTGAGACCACGATGACGGTGACATCATAATGCAGATAGATGAAAAGGAACTTGAAGACATCGACCTCGATAAGTTGGAGGATTCTTTCAACCAGAAAGAACTATAGTCCATTCCAGTGGAACAACTCATAAAAGTTCACAAAGTCTCCATTGACACCACAGCAGGAGCCACCTCTCGCCTAGGGTACACCTAGAGCTCGATCCAGATCCCAAGAGGAACTAGAAAAAAAGCAAAATATGGGGGCACAATTTGGCACAATAACTAATCAAGGAGGTAGGCAACTTCATGATTAACTCAGGGTAATTACAACGCCTCTCGGAAGGCTTTTTTCACTCTCCCTGCAATTAAATATGATGAAGATCATCACTTGGAATATTAGAGGTCTCAATGGAAGATCCAAACAAAGGATTCTTCGAAACTGTGCTAAATCAGAAAACCCTGACATATTGCTACTTCAGGAAACCAAAAGTGCAAGTAATATTGCAGAAGAAACATTCAAAATATGTTGGAGGCACTGTAAATTCACCTACACTGACTCCAAAGGCGCAGAAGGGTGATTAGCCATCCTTTGGAATCCAACCACAATCATCCTGGAACGCGCCTATTAAATAGTGGGAACGCTCACCGCTAAATACAGAGTAATAGGATATAGCAAAGCAAGAGTCATTACCAATGCCTGTGACCCTCAGCTCAATCAAGATAAAGATCACTTCTTAGACAGTATTTCCTACATCAACACACTAAGAGAACAAGAACGATGGATCTTGGGAGGAGATTTCAACATCATCCTCACCTTAGAGGAAAAAAGTGGGGGTCTAAAAGGCCTGGACCAGGATAGTAACAAGTTTCGCCACCTTATATATAGCCTCAATCTAATTGACATAGAGACAATGAATGGCCCCTTTACCTGGACCAACAAGTGAGCAGGGACCCAACACATTTCTAGTCGCCTAGATCATTTTCTAATTTCGGAAAACATAATGCTTGAAGGCCCACTCATTGAGGCGGACATCCTACCAAAGGTCGGCTCAGATCATTGGCCATTCTAGCTTTGGGTAGAGACAACAAAAGCACCAAAGTTCAAATCCTTTCACTTTGAGACACTCTGGTTAACCCACCCAGACTTCTTAGAACTTTCCCGTTCCTAGTGGGCCAATGCAGAAATTGAGCATGGCACGCGGATGTACAAATTCCAGCAGTGCCTAAAAAATTTCAAACTATAGCTCCAGGTCTGGAATAAAAATGTTTTTGGGGACATTTTCCTTGCAAAAAAGGCCCTTAAAAAACGAATGTAGTAGGTTCAATATGATTCCATTGTTGTGGGATACTCGAAATCCTTTCTACAGGAGGAAATGACTCTAAAGAAGCAACTTGCGAAATGACACAAACGGGAGGAGATTCTTTGGAAGCAGAAATCTCGGGTTCAATGGCTAAAGGAAGGGGCGGGGGACAGAGAGTTCTTCCATCACTCCATGATCCAAAGACGGTACATCAACTGCATTACAAAGCTTGAGGACTCACAGGGAAACACTCTATTGGACCATGCAAACATTGAAGACGAGCTAGTTACCTACTACAAAGAGCTTCTCTCATAAGTCCCTTTTGATAGAACACCAGTCATCAGAAGAATCACTCAGCATATCACCATGCTCATCACCACTGAGATGAATAAATCCCTTATGAGATCGATCACACAAGAAGAGGTTGATCAGGCTATCAAGGAAATTCCACCAGGTAAGGCCCCTGGGCCGGATGGTTTTACCATTGATTTCTTCCATTATTGTTGGCCAATGGTTCGAGAAGAGGTTTGGACACTAGTGGAGGAATCAAAAACCTCAAAGCAAGTGCTATCAGCTCTTAATGCCACATTCCTCACCCTTATTCCTAAAGAAGAGCATGTCACTAACCCAAAGCAATTTTGGTTGATTTCCCTATGCAATGTGATCTACAAGCTCATCACAAAAGTCATAGCTCTTAGGCTCAAACCTATACTCCCTTGTATCATCTCCAAGGAACAGACAGGTTATGTGGAGGGGCGACACATCATGGATAGCATAATCATGGTGCACGAATAATCCACTCATTCAAGACTACTCGTACTCCAAGTATGCTCATAAAACTTGACCTCTATAAATCTTTTGATAAACTAAGATGGAAATACATGCACTCCATCCTTTTAGCCTTTGGGTTCAGTGCGGCCTAGACAGACTAGATCATGAAAATCACCTCCTCCTCCTTTTTCTCTATCTTAGTCAATGGTGTCCCCTCCAGGCCTTTCTCCCCCACCCGAGGCATCTGCCAAGGAGACCCACTTTCCCCTTTTATCTTTGTGATCATGGCCAAAGGTTTAGGGCAGTACTTGTCTACCTCAATCGCTAATGGCACCCTACAAGGTCTCTCTATTCACAAGATCCAATCTACAGCTTCTCACAGCCAGTTTGTTGACGACACCTTGCTCCTAAACACCCCCACTTCCATGGAATCTGCCAAACTCCACACCATACTCTCAGACTTTAGTGATACCTCTGGCACCACCTTCAATCTCAAGAAATCACAGCTCTTCTTCTTAAACACACCAACAACAATCCAATGACACATCTCCTGCCTCCTTGACATCCCTCGGTGCTCCCTTCCGTCCAAATACCTTGGATTAACCCTGACAGACTCAATAGCTCGAAATACCTCATGGAACTCCCTTATCCTCTCATATCCAATCGCCTAAGCTTCTGGACCTTCAGAACCCTTAATCTCCCTGTGAGGCTCGTCCTCCTAAAATCAGTGCTTCAAGCCATTCCAGCCTGCATGTTTTCAACTTTGGTAGCTCCACAAACAATCATAAAAAACATAAGAAATCTTCAGTGAAACTTCCTCTGGCATGGCCACAAACATGGGAAAACATGGGCCTTGGTCAGTTGGGATAAACTCTGCAAACCCACGGCTCTATGGGGCTTGGGGCTCCGTTATCCAAGGAAACTCAACAGCGTCATGGGAGCGAAAATCTGGTGGTGATGGCTAAAATATCCTCATCAACTCTGGATGTGACTCTGGAGGCACAAATATACCCCTTATCTACAACAAGAGGAACTCATAAGGTTCAACGATCAGATCTAAGGCTCTAATATTTGGAATGTAGCCTAGCGCAATTGCCCACTCATCCAAAAGCATGCCTTATGGGAAGTTAGAAATGGACAAAGTGCTCAATTCTGGACAGATGTCTGGCAACAACTCCCTCCCTATCAATCTCTGGAGAGCCTAATTCCCTATCAGACCTACCTTCCATAGTTAAGAGGATTCAAAGTAGTTGATCTCTGGCTTAATACCCAACCCCAAACCCCCTAGTGCAGTTGTAAAGTGCTTCATGAAGACCTCCATCTATCGGGCAATTTCAAGATGCAACCTTGGCTAGAAACAGTGGGCAACAAGAAAATATGTATCAGTATAGACAAGGACATCCCCCGCTGGCGATATTCCACGACAGGTACTTTCATAATCAAGGAGGCCTATCAGATTCAAGAAAACTTCCACAATCAGGAAAAATGTCACATTTAGCACATAATCTAGAAGACCAAGCTCTGGCCAAAGTTCTCCACCTTTCTTTGGCTCCTAGTACAGAATAGACTCCTCACCTAGGATAACCTCAGGAAACATGGCTTCATTGGGTCCTCCATTTGTCACTTATGCAACCAACAGGAAAAAACCATGGAACACATCTTTAACCAATGTCAAGTTAGTAATAAGATCTCGGACCAAGCCACAATAATCATGAGGCAAACAAAGCGTGACAAAACTAGCATACCCAGCACTATAAGGAATTGGGGATCAGGGGACTACAAAATCCCACTTCTAAACATAATCTGGAAACTTATGCCAAGTCTTATTATTTGGCAGCTTTGGAAAGAGAGAAACCGACGCATCTTCCACTCTCAACCCTCTCGCCTCTCCGATATCTGGGACAAGATTACATCAAGCATTTGGAAAACAATTCCAATTTAGACTTGGACTTAAGAGGATATCCCCGATGTCCCTCCAGAATCCAACATACTCACTGCCTGGAAGACAATTACCCCAAATAACCCTCTTCTTCTCTCTAATCCCCCAACCCATCTAGCTCGATGCTCCACCTTTTGGAGATACCCCCCCCCAGGTTTTTGGAAGCTGAATTTTGATGGAGCCTCCAAGGGAAATCCCGGAACAACGGGCTTTGGAGCGGTAATCAGAGACGTCACAGGGAAAATCAAGCACCTCTGAGCGGGCTTTCTGGGGCATGATATGAACAACTCTGTCGAGCTTTGGGGTCTCATCAAAGGTCTCCAACTAGCTTTAAAACTCAGTTTGTAGCTCCTAATAATCGAAGGAGATTCTAAAGTCACCATCTCACTAGCCACAAAAATTATCCAGGGATCAGATCCGGAAAAAATCACACCCAGTTGGTGCCTCACAGGTCCCCTCTCTCTTCTACAAGCCTCACTACTTCCTCCCATTACTCTCATCCCCTCAAACATTAAACGGGAGGCCAACAAAGTAGCAAACCAACTAGCCAATGAAGGTGTCAATACTCAGGCAGAGCTCCTCATCATCAACACCCTGGACCATGAGGATTCAAAACTTCTACAATAGTGCCAAGAACTATCTCTACAGGACTACCTCTCCCCAGATGGGGTGACACATGGAGCACACGCGTTAATGGATGGGGCGGATACGAGGGTAGTTAAATCCCCTGGCCACCACCCTCCTCCCATATCCAGTCGTGATGTCTATTTTTCATGTCTGCCAAGGTTTAGTGCGTTGGGTCTTAATGGAGACTCGGGTTCAGTTCCTTGGCATCAGGACGAAACAACTAATGGCCATTACTACTACACTAATGGATACCAGAGCCATCAACTCCTCCATCCTTCGGGTCTTATCGTCCTATGGAGGGTCCTGTATTGGGCATTCGGTCGCAGTTCATGGTCTTATTCTGCTTGCTTTGCTTCATGCCTTGGCATTCCACTCTATGTCTCCTACTCACACGACTGTTGATTCCATTCTCCCTACTCCTTGTTTAGCCATGCCTTGTGAGAGAGGTAAGTCTCGGCGACGCCTAGCCTATTACAGTCGGTTTGGCAGGAAAAAACGTCTGGGACCAGCCTCTTTTGCTCTCATCCTAGGCGGTAGCTCAGACCACTCACCCTACTCTGATTAGAATTGGCATGAGGCTACTCAACCGAAGCCCCATCCTTCAAGCACAGAGGCTCTCCATGAAGTATGTACGGTGGAAGAGGAAATTCCGCCCAACTGGGAGGAAATTCTGCCATTCTTGCCGACAACCACCTTGGAACAATGGTCGGCCACTTGCACCACCACCCCTTTCCAAGAGCCAACCGAGATAGGCTGCATTGTGGAAGAGTAAATTCCTCTTTAGGAGGAGCACTCTGGACATAATTTTGCTGCCACTATGGAAGAGGACCCTACCACATATTCTATCGTTGCTAAGGATTTTTCCACTGCTACCATGGACGAGAACCCTAGAACAAACTAGGATGATGACAATGCTAAAGAGTAGGCTCACCCGACTCCGAGCTCTTGCAAACTTACAGAAGACCATATGGTCTTGATCTTCGAGATGCACAAGGATTTGGCACAGTAGCAGCACAACCAACGCACCCTCAACAAGCACTTGAACATCCTGTACGACTCCCTATCAAGCAAGGCCGTGAAAATTCGATGCCTGACTTACTGCCAGCCTTTCATCTTCTGACTTCGTCGGGATGAACGCCCGGGTTTTCCTCATGTCTAGTGCTCTTATAGGTTTTTTCTCTGGTCTTAGTGTTAATTTTTTTGCGCACCACAAACTCTGGTTCTGTATCAATAGTTGGTCGAGGCACTCAGTCCACCGCCTGTTCTGGTTTCCACGCTTGTGGTAGAACAGGTGGCAAGTCCCTATGTTTTTGACATATGTCTTTTTTAAGGTTTATGAACAATGGTGTCCACGTGTTCTGGTTTCCACTGCGGTGGCAAAACAGATGGTGTGCTCTAGTGTATACTCAAACATGTGTGATTTTTGCTAAACCAAGGTAATAAAATAGTTTTTTATTTAAAAAAAATGTATTTATATTAATAAGCATCTATTTTAATAAGGATAAAATTCAATAATAAAAATTATGTAAATGTCAATTTGAAAAAATTCCAATCTAATTTAAAAAGACTTTTTATTTAAAATGCAAATTATACAAGTTAGCAAACCTTTCTTTCAATTTTTGCATTCTTCCACCGTTCTTTTTCTTCTACTTAACTATGTATGCATTGTTCTATTTAACTCTTTCTACTCAAGTAGAAATTCATTTTGTAACTTCTTTGATAAGGAGGAGCATGAGAATATAGTCCTTCAACATGGATATTTGAATCCAATTAGACCGACTTCTTCCTTGCAAGAGAAACACCTGAGGACTGGCATAGAAGCAATCATTAGGGATCTAGGGAGTAGGCTATGGAGAAGATGACCTTGCACTCATTAGTTTTAAGCTCCTCTTTTTATTTTCACTTCATGTTTTTTGGCATACCATCACTAGAAACAACCAAAGAATCATATGCATGGTAGAGCCTTTTAAACCAAATGCGTAACATATTTCTAGCTTTATTCACACCAAATGGGCATCTTTGTTTGTCTCCTAATGTTAACCATGGATGTTCACTATCTCTTTTGAATGTTTATAACTATGTAAAAGGCATTGAAAGCTAGTGTTTCCACTACCTATTGCCTAATTTAGTGAAAATTACTCGTTACCCATCCCTCTCTTGCTCATTATCATATTTGGATCTTTGAACTAAGTTGATTGTTTGCCTATATTTTGAGACATAATCTACCTCAATGTAAGTAGAAATGAAAAATCTCCCATTTCTAATAGATACCCGAGGTTTAATGAACTTATTAACAACATCAAATGATCAATAACAATATTTGTCGCACTAAATGAAAACTAACAAATTCGAACTTGGATGAATGTTGTACTGTTAACAAAGAACATTTTCTACAAATAACTTTTGAATCCCCAATGGAGTTTTTCCCAATAGATACCCACTCACTGTGAAAAAAAACCAGTCTCTCGTGAGCTCCCTCCAAGTCCAGAGAAACCAAAAATTTACCCAGCACTTTCCCAAGTTCATATCGTAGTTCAAACCCTGCCAGCACGTGTAAACCTAATCTCCAACTGCGAATTCGAAACCCACGAGAAAGTATTCTCAAAAGTTTCACGAGCTCCAAATTCTCAAGATGAAAACTCACCATCATATATCCTTAATCATGATTTTCACATTTTGTAAGTAGAGAAGTTTGAGGGACAACCACATTAATCTCTACAACTAGAATTCTTGAAAAAATAAATGCATGCCACAAGTGATTTATCCAAAGATAATCGATGGGTTGTTTTATATAAATTACAATATGTGGATGTCATTGCAAGCCTTAAGATGTGGATGTTAATTGTAAAGTAGTCAGAAATAAATTTCAATTAGCTTTTGTTCAACGTTGTTTGGAGGAAAAACGTGTGATTGTACATGTATGATGTGGGCCATAAGTGGCATGACTCTATTTCAGCCAAGATCTCTGGTTTATTATTTCCAGTACTTTATGTAACTTAATTCCTACCATCTCCAGTGAGTTAGTTGGGTAACCTAATTCTTATTAGTCCCTGCCGTAGGCATAGAGGGACTATAGCGATCGATAATTAGTTGACTTCATATTTGTTTGTCCTTTGACCACAAATATTTGCAAAATATCCATTGTTGGAGCTAGGGAGATAAAAACATTGATTTTTATATAATAAAAAGTACCATATATGTAATGATCTGATTGGATAACAGATTGGAGGTCTTATTGTCAGCTTAGTTATTACCAATATTTTATATGTTAGCATATCCAACCTTTTTGATCGTATACAATTTTTTTGAATCATATATTTTTCTTATGCATTGCTTGAAGGTGGATTAATGCTAGCATTAGTACAAATGTTTGTCTTAGCATTTTCTGCTAGCTAAATTTATCCCAATGTTTGATATGCTAGCATATCCAAAATTTGTCTTTCAAATACATTCTCTATTGTTCAAACTATTGTTACTAATTTTATTTTATAATAAATTATAATAAATGTTCTTTTGGTACGTAAGAGACCTGCCACACTGCATTCTTTCTTAAATGTTTACAGAGCATTTCTAACAGACTTAAATGTTTACCTAACCTGCTTCGCAACGTTAAATGTTTACTTAGCAGGCTTGTTACAATACATTTTCTTCTGTTGTTTTTTTTATATGCAATGTTCTCTGCAGTCAATTTGGGCAATATTGTACTTCAGCGGCATTGTTGGTTCATTGGTTCATGCTTACTTCTTGCATCTCCACTGATTTCTTATTTGCATGTTGTTGTTGTTGTTGTTTGTTTGTTCTTCTTGTTGCAGTTTGCACGTTTGGGGTTCTACAACCGCGATTGGAACTGTGACATTCCTGGTCCACTGGTTGGTGCTTGCTTCTTTGTTCGTTGGATGTTGCTTATTGTTGTTTGATTCAACTTTGTAGGGTTTGGGTCCTGCGGCTGTAGTTGGGCCTTTTGGTGCTTCTTAACTGGGTTGTTATTTGTTGCTTTCTCTTGTTTTCCTAAGCTTTGCAATGTTGGGGTGCTGCATCAGCAGTTGGATCTGTTGTTACATTGTTTTGCAGTTGGCTCCCCATAAAATACTATTAAGATAAAATAACATGCAAAATTTTGCAGTAGATATAAATTGCATCTCTTACAGCTTCAACCAGAGTTTTTCAAGTTCCAACTATATTTCATAGCTGGCGATGTTTTTTCCATGGTTTATGTCTTACTATGGTTTCATATTTATGAGAGTAAATGTTGTTGTCTAAGCGATATAGTTATTCTCTCCCTTTTTTTT
>JZKD02S0663915.1:0-15471 GCA_000966675.3 Picea glauca | reverse complement strand
AGTTCCCCCCACCATTCCCTCTCATGGAAACATAATTTGTGTAGGCAACACCTTCAACAGTTATTCAACAATTTCATTTTTATTTAATAACAAAAAATTCACATTACCTTCCGTAGAAAAGGTTCATCATTTTCCAAAATCCACACATAACAAATCTGTCCATAGTCTTTTAGAAATAATATAATTATATTTACAAGCCGGAGGAAACATGGGTATTACAATCACCTCCCCCTTAAAGTAACACCATCCTCATTGTTCTACCTACCGTTGTGATCTTTATGTTTAGTAGTGAACAAAATTGGGTATGCATGTTTCATGGCATCCTCCATTTCCCATGTAGCTTCATCTATACCAAAGTGTTTCCACTACACCTTGACCTATGCAATGGTTTTTTTCTTGAGTGGGATTTATTTCCTGTTAGTATGCATTGTAGTTCTAGTAGGAATTGTCTCTCTGGTTCCACGTACATCACAGACCAGTCAATTGTATTATTAGAATCGTGTACATATTTCTTTAGTAAAGAAACATGGAAAACATTATGTTGTTTCACTACGGGAGGAAGTGCTAGTCTATATGCTACAGGTCCTACTCTGTCCAAAATTTCAAAGGGCCGCAAAATTAGGACACCAAATTGGCACAAGTTCCCATTCTGAAGGAACTTCTTCTGGGCCTAATTTGGAGATACACATGATCCCCCACTTTGAACTCTCTAGGAGTCCTATTTCTTTCTGCATAGTTTTTCTGTTTGTCTTGGGATACTTTTAGATTTTGTTTTATTTGAGTTATTTGCTACTCCATTTATTTGAGCATATATGGCCCAAGTGTAATTATGTCCACTAGGTTGTCCCAACTTATTGTAATATTGCATTGTCTACCATAAAGAGCCTCAAAAGGACTCATCTTCAATGAATTTTGATAGCCATTGTTGTAGGCAAATTCTACTAATGGTAGTTATTATTCCCATTTCTTAGGCTAATGCATCACATGCATCCTTAACATGTCCTCTAATACCTAGTTTACCCTCTTTGTATGTCCATCAATTTGAGGGTGGTAGGTTTTACTAAACAATAATTTAGTTCAAAAACCAACAAACAGAGACTTCCAAAAATTTGAAGTAAATTTTGCATCTCTGTCTTATATGATTTCCTTAGGTATGCCATGCAGGATAAATATTTCTTTCATAAAAATGTTGGCAATATTGATTGCCTTGGAAGTTGATTTTACAGGGATAAAGTGAGTCTCCTTGATCAATGTATCCACAACTACCATAATGGAATCATTTTGTTTGGTTGATTTAGGAAATCCTGTGATAAAATCCATGGAGATGGTTTCCCATTTCCATTCAGGAATTGGCAGGGGATGCAACAACCCTATGGGGTGCTTGTGTTCCACCTTAACTTGTTGACATTCTAAACATTTAGCTAATCATTTGGATATGTCCTTCTTCATTTCTAGCCAGTAAAAAAAATTCTTAGTGGCTATGGTCATTTTTGGATAACTAGGATGGATAATATATGGTCTTTATGTAGTTCATCCATTATTAACCTCTTCAAGTCATCACAATTTGGGACATACAACCGACCTTTGTAGGCTAGCAAGACATCATTCAACAATTGATAGCCATCATATTTCATCCTCGTGGGCTCTTTCTCTAGATATTCCTTTACAGTTTTGAAAAACTCATTTGTTTCTTATGCACTTTTAACCCTTTCTTTGATGTCTGATTCATAGGTTCTTATAGATGCGAAGTGAATCACTTCCATACTTCTACTGAGGGTTTAAGCCACCCTATTTTATTTTCACTTAATTTGTTTTATTTCAAAATCAAATTCACTAAGGAGATCCATCCACCTAGCTTGCCTAGCATTGAGTTTGGGTTGGTCAAACAAATATCTCAACCCACTATGGCCTATCAAGTACAAATTTTCTACCTAGGAGGTAATTCCTCCACATTTTCAAATCTTGTACTATGGAAACCAACTCCAAGTCATGTGTCACATAATTTATTTCATGCTCAATCAATTTTATGGACTCGTAACAAATCACATGCCCTTCTTGCATAAGGACTTCTCTGAGTACTTCCTTGCATGCATCTGTACACACAAGGAAGTCCTTGTTTGTGTCTACAATTTTCAACACAAGTGCATTGGTTAAAAGGTGTTTCAGCTGATGAAAAATCTCCTCACACGCCATTGTCCAAACAAATTTAACTCCCTTTTTCTGAAGGGATGTGATTGGATAAATGATCTTAGAAAACCCCTCTATGAACATTTTATAGTATTCTGCTTCGCCCATAAATTATCTAATATCCACTACATCCTTTGGTGTAGTCCAATCCATAATGGTCTTGATCTCGTCAGGATCAACTTCCACTCCTTCTTCAGAGATAACATGACTTAAGTAATGGACCTGTTTTTGGAAAAATTCACACTTTCTAAATTTCACATAGATATTATTCTCCTTCAGAACTTGAAGCACTAATTTTAGGTGCTCTTCATGCTCTTCCTTGTTTTTAGAATATATTAATATGTCATCAATGAACACCAATATAAATTTGTCCAAAAAATTAATGATCACATTATTCATCAAACACATAAAGGTGGTCGGTGCATTTGTAATCCTAAATGGTACCACCACAAATTCATAGTGCCCATACCTCATCCTAAAGGTTTTTTTTTGGATGTATTCATTATTAATATGGACTTGATGATATCCAGACCTCATGTTGATCTTGGAGACAATTGTAGCACCCCTTAACTGGTCAAATAAGTCATCAATTTTTGGCATGGGATACTTATTCTTAATGGTCATCTTGTTGAGTTGTCTATAGTCTATGCATAGCCTGAGTGTGCCATCCTTCTTCTTCAAAAACAAGGTTGGTGCTCCCCAAGGAGACACACTAGGCCAAATGTAACCTTTGTCTAACATCTCATTAAGTTGTAATTTGAGCTCGATTAATTCAGGTGTACTCATTCTATAAGCTGCTCTAGACATTGGCACACCTCCCAGTATAAGTTCTATTGAGAAGTCAATGTCTCTTCTTGGAGGTAGACCTAGTACCTCTTCTGGAAACATATATTTATACTCTCTCAATAAATAATGGTCCTCTGGGATGGATTTATTGTCCTCAACAGAGTTCAACACTTGTATTGCATACAAATGACATCCTTTTCTGCAATACATTTTCACTTGAAGGGATGATATTTGTCTCACCGAGACGGGCTTTTGAATTCCTTGTAGGGTCATTTTATTCCCTTCCTCATCTTCACACTCCAATGTTTTATTATAACATTCCAACTTGGATTTATGGGCAGCCAACTAGTCCATGCCAATCAACATGTCATAAGATCCTAAATGAATTATGTTTAGGGTTGCTTGGGTAGACAACCCATTCAAAATGAATTGGCATGCTGATATGACCTATGTTACCTTTCTTTTTGTTCCAGTAGCTAGTTGTACCAGCCATGATATAGCATGTTTTACTTGCTGCAATTTACATTTCTCAATAGTTTATGGGGCAACATAACTCAAATTAGAACCAAGGTCAATTAAAATGGAAACAACATGGTTGGAATTTGTACCTTCCATATCCACAACTAAAGCTTGGTGGTTTTCTTTTCTATTATCTAGGATTGCATAAATTTGTGGCATGCTCCTAGCCACATCATTGACCGTGGTAACTTCCTGGATGTTGTAGACCCTCCTACTCTCATGTTTCCTATGAGGGCAGTCACTTAGCAAATGCTCTTCTCCACATCCCCAACATTTCAAGGGTTCTCTTTTTGTATTCTCACTCTTTCTTGGGGCTGATCCAAAGGGTTTATTTCCACTATGAGATGGAAAATTCCCCTGGTACACACCCTTAGTAGGAAGGATCATCTTAGATATTTTTCCATGATTCTTAAATCTTGAGGATTTAAACCCCTTCTTCTTGAATCCCAATTTACCCTTCTTCTTCCAATCCTTGTGAGGTTTTTCCTTGTGCTTGAGTTTATCATAGAAATACCTTACTTTCATAATAGTTTCTTCTAAAGTCTTAGGTTCATCCAACTGAATTTTGTCTCGAAAGGATTGAGGAAGCCCACTAATGAATCATTGCATCTTCACCTTTTCATCCTTTATATAGGGAACATACCTCATCAGCTCAAGAATGTTTTTGACATATTCATCTATGGTGAGTTGTCCTAGATTGAGTTCATAGAACTCCTTAGTATTTTCCTCATAGTACCTTTCAGACAAGTACTTCTTCTTAAATTATTTCTCAAACTGCCTCCACGACAACTCTTTTTCATGGATTCCCTTTACATTCCTAAGGTCCTCCCACTAGATGGAGGCATTTCCATTCAATTTGAAAATGGTTATTCAAGCCTTTAGATTTTCAGAGTAGTAATGAACTCTAAATTACTTCTTTAGGCCAAGTAGCCAAGCTTCTTCTTGTTCCCCCTTTTTAATCTCCCCATCAAAAGTGGGTGGCTTGGATTTCTTAAACTATTCAGAATCATGGCTCTTGGAATGTTTCTTCCTCTCTCTTCTCCACTGAGAATGTGAACTAATCTCACTGCTCAAAAGTTCCTTGGAGTTTCCAACTCCCTCACTAGAGGATTCTCCAGATGAGTCCTTGATGTTAGCATGCCTCTTGGCTCCATGTTGGGCCTTCTGTGAGGTGCTTCTTCTTTTGTTTCTACTTTCAAGATCATGTTTTTGTATCTCAAGTGGAGTCTAGGTTTCTTGGATTGTTGTCTGCCCTTATTAATGGTTGTTTTCCCATTCTACAACTGCCCCCCTATATCTGATAGGATTTGCAGTAAAACTGCATTTATTTCAGTTTGTTTTCTTGTTCTTTTATAAGCCTCTCATTGTCTTCTTTAAAGATTTGTAATTCTGTCATGAGGCTTCTTATAGTTTCATATAAATTTTGAGGGGTTTCCACCACTCTCCACTCATCATATTCTTTGTCTTTCTTATGGGAGCTCTCTCCCATCTCATGATGTGTCACCATTATTTATGTTCTAGTTTTTCTTGTTGTCCACTGACTAGTTCAGTGTTGATAATAACATTTCCTGTTAGTTAATTATCCACTAATTTATAAACAACACATGTAATTTTGTAAAGTGAAATAAACTTAATCATTTAGCACATAAAAATCGTATGCAGTTTAGATTAAACATGTAAAATAAACATAATGTCTCAACCCTCTTTTTAGTATTAAAGTTTTAATAGGCTCTTATGAATAAGGTAGGGTAGGGTAGGGTGCTCTCCCCCTTAAAATAATTCTAAGAAAATTTGTTTGACTTTTTCCTGAGCCCAAGTAGGCCAAGTGTTGTTTCTTACTCTGATACCACTCTGTAAGACACCCAACCCCCTAAGTATATTTTAAGGGATGAGATATTAAAATTTCACTATTTTCCTTAAACATCTCTAAGTATTTTCTCGAGGGAATCATCATCTTCAACTCATCATGAGCTTTCCAACGATTGTAATTATGCCCAAAATGGAGCTTTGGATCAAAGGTTATGGATTTCTAAATTTTTTGGGACTTCATTAGACAAAGGAAACCTCATCGCCACATGGCACCCACATGGTTCCACTTCACTTGTACCATCTGACATGGAAATGATGCGACATAACTCATCATCTTCTAGCGTTGACATGGCCATTGGCGAGGATGTTATTGTGGCAGCCGCTACCTGGCCCACCGGGCCTTCAACTCATCGTCCCACTAGGCATCGAATCATTGGGGTATCATGAGGGTAGTGGAACTGTGATTTCCCTAGGAACACAATGCACTGACACTTCAATTCAGACTGTCTATCGCAAGACAAGATTGATGGTGGTTGACCAACGTACTCTAGAAACCAACATGATGGTTAACAAGAGGTGAGTACCTATGCTACAATCATGTGGAATATGAGGAGGGACACACATCACCACTAGGTAACCATGAACATCGGGCCATCAACCCCCTATCAATCTCATACAGAAATAAAACTCCCTGGTGGTCTGAGGTCTGATTGAGTTTTCTTAATAAGGATCCATAGTGGAAATCTGTCCACCCTCAAATCCTACTAATCAGGTTTATTGCACCCGACACAGAGTATATGATTGACGAGGGTCCCACACCTATCTTGTGTCCAATACCATGATGACACATGGGCCTACCCCAACATGCCACATCACCATATCATACAAAGGCCCGCCCAACAAGAGGTTGACTCTTGTCTAGCTCTTATAAACCTATTAAATTAATTAATCACTATTCTCTTAAAATACCATTCTTTATTATTCGTTTATTTAATCCCCATTAGGTATAATTAGCTTTCATTAATTAAATATCCTTTTAATTACATTTTTACTTGGAAAAAATTACCGGTTTGGTGAAACCAAGGATTACTTCTCCTTTTTCTTGGGAATCCAACATCCACAGATGGATTAGTGTTTTGCCCAAGTCTAAATCATTGTCACCCACAACCTTGGTGATGGTGTACGACCCATAACAAAGTGGGTGAAGCTTTAGATGGGGCCCTGTAAGGAATTCTTTCTGCAAGTGCAACCAAAATTTGTCTCCCACTTGAAACTTATGTGGCACCCGATGTTCATCATGGCATTGCTTGTACTTGGAATTGGACTTCTGTAAAATATCCTACGCCTGTTGGCAGATGTGATGGATCCACTCAATGAACCAGGTGGCTTTGTCATCTTTAGGTGGAGCAGGGGATGAGTCAGTCAAGGTGGCTGCCAAGGGTAGTGCAACATCCATGGGGCCCAATGGTTGGAATCCCAACCCCACCTAAAAGAGGATGTGGCTAGTTGAGCTATGTAGGTATCGGATGTAGCTATGATGGACATAGAGAAGACTCTCATTCCATGTGTAGGGGTAATTGTAATTTTACATGTGTAGGATATGCACGATCATATGATTGAGAACCTCAGTTTGACCATCTATCTAGGGATGGAAGGTAGTGGATTTGGTGAGCTTGTTGTCCAACAATGACCAGAGGCTCGACCAGAGTGTGCTAAGGAATTGACTATCCTGATATGAGACAATCGTTTGTGGGATTCAAAAATTTACCCAGACTCGTTCAAAGAAGAGCTTGGCAGTGCACTCTATTTTGATGCTCTTCTTACAGGCGACCAGAATCACCATCTTGGAAAAGTGATCAACAACTAAAAAAACACAATCATTTCCCCTTTTGGTGGATGAAAGGCCCAACATGTATTACATTGAGATGGATTCCCATGTATTTTCAAGAGTAGGAAGATGGGTGTACAAGCCCTATTTCTTAGTGGTTGGTTTGGCAATAGCATAGGCAGTGCAAGAGCTGATATACTTGCTGACATCCTCTTAAAGTTTCGACCAACATAATTTTTTTTGTAGCACTGCCACTGTCTTTCCGACATAGAAGTGTCCTGCCACCCGACTATAATGAGCTTCCTAAATCAGCTTCACTCGCTCCCTTGATGGAACACAAAGATGGCCCAGACGGTAGAACAACCCATCCTGAAGATATAAATTAGCGACAACCGAGTTTGTGCCCAACATTTGGTAGGTGGTGGTGAAATCAGGGTTTGTCTCATAGAGGTGGGGCAATTTAGAGGTCTCATGGTTGCAAGAGTCTAGCATCGTGGTGAGTGCCACAACTAGAGGTTGGCTGAGAAAATCAACAACTTGGTTGGTACTTCTTGTTTTATACTTGATGTTGAGGTGGAACTTCTGCAAGTATGTGGACCACTTCTGATGGTGGTCATTCTGCAATATTCCTTGTGTTTGCATGAACTGCAGTGGCTTATGATCAGTGTGGATCATTGTATCCTTCCCAAGAATGTAATGTCTCCCCTGGTGGCAGTCTTGCACAATGGAGTACATTTCTTTGTTGTACGTAGGGTACTTGCGAAGAACATATGATAGGGTCTCACTATGATATGCCACGGGGTGGCCATGTTGAGTGAGAACGACACCCACAACATAGTCTCGATCTCAAAGGGATGTTGCATGTTTGGTAATGAAAGTACTAGGGATGAGCACACGTGTTGCTTCAAATCGTTGAAATCTTGTTATAGGGTCAGGCCCCACACAAATGTTTCCTTACCACCACCCTTGGTTACTTGGCCGAGGGTCCATGCGATATGAGAGAATCCCAACACGAACCTATGATAGAAATTGGCAAGGCCCAAGAAGCTTCGAAGCTCAGTGAGTGTGGTTGGGGTTGGCTAGTCACAGATGACCTGGATCTTGGTTGGATCCACATGCACACCATGTTGATCAATAATGTAGCCTAGGTAATGGACACTGTCCATGCTGAGGGAGCATTTTCCCAAGTTGGAATATAGCTTCTGTTGTCACAGGGTGTGCAGAACTTGCTGAATATGTTGCAAGTGTTCCACCTAAATATTGTTGTATACGAGGATTGTTGTGTTGGTTTTGTCACTTGGGTGAGAAAAAAAACAACACTTTCATGTCTAGATGAGCCTACTAGACAAGACAAAAGTTTTGTGAGTGGTTTAAACAAGCTAAACACGTGTATAAACAAAGAAATAAACTTAAAAAACTAAGAAATAAATGTGAGAAAGCATGAGAAACTTAGAACCATAAAAATAAAACAATGACCAACATAATGCTACCAATGGATCAATGGATTAGTAGGGAAGACACCATAGAGAAAAATAGGGACTTATGAGTCCTCTCTTCCTCCTTGGGAGGGCTCTTGAGTTCCCTAATGGATATCTCTTCATACAATGGAAGAAATGGAAAATGGTGAAGAACAACAGTGCATATTCCCTCAAGAGGTGAGTGGAATGGCCTATTGCATTAGTGCTTGAAGGCTCCAAAGAGAAAAGAGGATTATCAAGGGATAATTCTTGCAACATAAAAATACTATGAAGATCTTGTTTTCTTAGTGCACCCATGGCTCTTATTTATAGAATTCATACATTGAAAAATGTAATTGGTTCATAGTGTGAACAAGGGGCCTTTTAGGGCACCCTCTAGCCCTTGACCAACCCCCAAGCTAGATTTCGCTCAGATATGAGTGTCAAATCATGTTGGGGGTTGGTCCAAAAGTGGTTGAGGGGCCGACAAGATCCATAAATGCGTCATTCATAGAAGTGTGCATCTTTTCTTGTACACAGTCATGAATTGTGTGCATTGAGGGTTGTGTTGGTATGTGCACACTGCGCACTGTGTGCAGGCTTCCTTTGGTAAATCTGCGCATTTCAATTTTTGACCCAATTGTATAGTTTTTTTCCTTTTGAATGCATTTTGGTGTTGTAGGTGTAATAATTGATGTTGGCATTGATGTGTTTCTTTAACCATTTGTGTGCAATTTTGCAGATGATTTTTCAGTGATAACATATGCCCCCTAATGTGTGAGGTTAGTTGCATATGTATAGCTGAAATATATCAATTTTTCTTGTGCTGAGAGTGCCATTGTAATGAAGAGTGAAGATAGGAACTGCAAGAGTGGTCCGCCAGAGGGAGAGGGAAAATCATGGGACCCAAACCTTTCTCTAGGAAAAAAAAAGGAAATATGTGTACAAACGAAGCGGGCATGCCCCATGCTCATGCCATGAAACCAAAATGTGAGACTGTAACTGAAGATGTATGTTGATGTAGATAACTATAGCACTCTCAGGGGCAGTTGATAATGACAGATGACATTTCTCAATGGTGAACGGAATCTGAAGTGAGGAAAGGACAACTGTAAGAATTGTCGATGACTCGTAGGCATTGATGGCCTAACGAATTCGGAGGTCGTCGGCTGGTATGAAACAACTGCAATAGTCGCATAGTAAGACCCACCGTAACATGAGATTTTGTTGAATTCAAATGTTATGGGGGTCAACAGAATCAGAGAGCAATCATGATTCTCTTTGTTTCATCTGAGACTCCTGATCATAAAGGTAATGAGAGTCAATATAGTGTCTCCCTTCTAGAAACTGTGTTGATGTCAACAGGAAGGGAGACATGACTCTAAGAAGAAAAGGTCTTTGTGAAATCCATTGAGTAATAGGTGATATCAGGTACTGACAAATTACATGAATGAAGTCAAGATTATGTGAGACTCAAGACTGCCCTTGGTTGGGGAATTTTGGAGGGTGATTGGAAATAATCGTAAAACTGGATCTAGCATTAGGGGGACGACTAGATATAGGGTTAAACTATGCCAGAGGCTAAAAAAGTGAACAAACTCAGAGATCATGGGTACATGGAATTGGGATACTCGAGGTCCGTGAATGATGTCAGTATGAAAAGAAAGTGGATTCCCCAACTAAGGGCAACATGGGTTTCTTTGCCAGAAAAAGAAGGCCATCAAGGGTGACAACAAAAAATCTACATATATGCTGGAAACAAAGGATTTTTACAATTACCAAATAAATAAAGAATAATTGGGGTTGAGTATACAGATACATAAATGAGTGCCCCAGTGAAAGATGGCTTGGCTTGTTAAGGCGCAAGTTTGTGAAAGAAAACTGGTGGAGGGTGGGGGCCGCATGGGTGGGTTTCTATATTAGGTAAATGGATGGAGGACAATCTACAGATTGGAAAACTGATGGTGGATGAGATGGAGGGCTAATGATACTGTGGATGTGCAGTCAATAGAACCGAGATTATATGACCTGGAAGTCCATTGGGAAAGTTAGTAATATGATGAAAATAAGTATGGGGTTCTTTCTCAGAAGTGCATAAGACTATCGAGACTCCCATCCCTAGGGGCTGAAATCATCATGAATGTTAAGTTGCCAAGGGAAACTATGAATGAGACAACTCATGTGGGGGAGAGTGTTACCGGGTGACAGTACCCAAATGCAGAAGAGGTAAAGGTACTGCAGATCCATATGTAAGGACCCTAAAGGTAAATGCCAGAGGGTATGACTGGGAGATGCAATTGATTTACAGAAAGAATAATTACATGCCAGTGTCGAATATATACCCGAAGGGGTTGTAAGCTTGCAGAACAAGTACCTACACACATGAAAACCAAATACCCGACACAAACAATATCTGATGATAAAGAACATATAACAGTTATTTGATAAAGTTGGACATGAGCATGCATACTTGAACATGAGGTGAGAAAAATGCTCCTCCGGGGCCAAGTTTAGATGATGGTCTGGGGAATGTGAATGTGTAGATGGCGGGACCAGGATCCCGTGGCTGAGAACAAATCAAAAAACGAAGACTCTGGGCTCATGTAACAGAGTGTGGAAGTTGGGAAAATGGATTATATATGCCTGGTGGGCCCACCATGCCACCTCATTTGTACCTGTCAATGTAGCTAAATTNAAAAATGTAATTGGTTCATAGTGTGAACAAGGGGCCTTTTAGGGCACCCTCTAGCCCTTGACCAACCCCCAAGCTAGATTTCGCTCAGATATGAGTGTCAAATCATGTTGGGGGTTGGTCCAAAAGTGGTTGAGGGGCCGACAAGATCCATAAATGCGTCATTCATAGAAGTGTGCATCTTTTCTTGTACACAGTCATGAATTGTGTGCATTGAGGGTTGTGTTGGTATGTGCACACTGCGCACTGTGTGCAGGCTTCCTTTGGTAAATCTGCGCATTTCAATTTTTGACCCAATTGTATAGTTTTTTTCCTTTTGAATGCATTTTGGTGTTGTAGGTGTAATAATTGATGTTGGCATTGATGTGTTTCTTTAACCATTTGTGTGCAATTTTGCAGATGATTTTTCAGTGATAACATATGCCCCCTAATGTGTGAGGTTAGTTGCATATGTATAGCTGAAATATATCAATTTTTCTTGTGCTGAGAGTGCCATTGTAATGAAGAGTGAAGATAGGAACTGCAAGAGTGGTCCGCCAGAGGGAGAGGGAAAATCATGGGACCCAAACCTTTCTCTAGGAAAAAAAAAGGAAATATGTGTACAAACGAAGCGGGCATGCCCCATGCTCATGCCATGAAACCAAAATGTGAGACTGTAACTGAAGATGTATGTTGATGTAGATAACTATAGAACTCTCAGGGGCGGTTGATAATGACAGATGACATTTCTCAATGGTGAACGGAATCTAAAGTGAGGAAAGGACAACTGTAAGAATTGTCGATGACTCGTAGGCATTGATGGCCTAATGAATTCGGAGGTCGTCGGCTGGTATGAAAAAACTGCAATAGTCGCATAGTAAGACCCACCGTAACATGAGATTTTGTTGAATTCAAATGTTATGGGGGTCAACAGAATCAGAGAGCAATCATGATTCTCTCTGTTTCATCTGAGACTCCTGATCATAAAGGTAATGAGAGTCAATATAGTGTCTCCCTTCTAGAAAATGTGTTGATGTCAACAGGAAGGGAGACATGACTCTAAGAAGAAATAGGCTTTGTGAAATCCACTGAGTAATAGGTGATATCAGGTACTGACAAATTACATGAACGAAGTCAAGATTATGTGAGACTCAAGACTACCCTTGGTTGGGGAATTTTGGAGGGTGATTGGAAATAATCGTAAAACTGGATCTAGCATTAGGGGGACGACTAGATATAGGGTTAAACTATGCCAGAGGCTAAAAAAGTGAACAAACTCAGAGATCATGGGTACATGGAATTGGGATACTCGAGGTCCGTGAATGATGTCAGTATGAAAAGAAAGTGGATTCCCCAACTAAGGGCAACATGGGTTTCTTTGCCAGAAAAAGAAGGCCATCAAGGGTGACAACAAAAAATCTACATATATGCTGGAAACAAAGGATTTTTACAATTACCAAATAAATAAAGAATAATTGGGGTTGAGTATACAGATACATAAATGAGTGCCCCAGTGAAAGATGGCTTGGCTTGTTAAGGCGCAAGTTTGTGAAAGAAAACTGGTGGAGGGTGGGGGCCGCATGGGTGGGTTTCTATATTAGGTAAATGGATGGAGGACAATCTACAGATTGGAAAACTGATGGTGGATGAGATGGAGGGCTAATGATACTGTGGATGTGCAGTCAATAGAACCGAGATTATATGACCTGGAAGTCCATTGGGAAAGTTAGTAATATGATGAAAATAAGTATGGGGTTCTTTCTCAGAAGTGCATAAGACTATCGAGACTCCCATCCCTAGGGGCTGAAATCATCATGAATGTTAAGTTGCCAAGGGAAACTATGAATGAGACAACTCATGTGGGGGAGAGTGTTACCGGGTGACAGTACCCAAATGCAGAAGAGGTAAAGGTACTGCAGATCCATATGTAAGGACCCTAAAGGTAAATGCCAGAGGGTATGACTGGGAGATGCAATTGATTTACAGAAAGAATAATTACATGCCAGTGTCGAATATATACCCGAAGGGGTTGTAAGCTTGCAGAACAAGTACCTACACACATGAAAACCAAATACCCGACACAAACAATATCTGATGATAAAGAACATATAACAGTTATTTGATAAAGTTGGACATGAGCATGCATACTTGAACATGAGGTGAGAAAAATGCTCCTCCGGGGCCAAGTTTAGATGATGGTCTGGGGAATGTGAATGTGTAGATGGCGGGACCAGGATCCCGTGGCTGAGAACAAATCAAAAAACGAAGACTCTGGGCTCATGTAACAGAGTGTGGAAGTTGGGAAAATGGATTATATATGCCTGGTGGGCCCACCATGCCACCTCATTTGTACCTGTCAATGTAGCTAAATTGATAAGATTGCTCTGAGGATATTTGGAGATTGCGGGACCATGAGGATACGTATCTAGGAGTGGAAAAAGATAGGTTAGTGGTCCTATCCTCCTATATCTTGTGAAATTTTTACTTTGTTGGTAGGGACTGTACGAAGGACCGTACATGGGATTGTTTGGGTAGGGGCCCACCTGTGCGCGTGAAAAAGGAAATATACCCGCACATATGTGCATGGGTATAATTCCTTTTCTAGTGAAAAATGTGTGATTGTGCTTGGCACAACCGCGCATGTGGGAAAAACAGATGGGAAGACAGGCACGCATGAGATGTGTGGTTGTCTGACTAAAAGTTGCACACTAATGCGCGAATGTTGCTCAGATAGTTGTGACTTAGTGCACAATTGTGAAAAGAATAAGCGTGCGCATGTGCGCACCTATCCGAGTAAAAGATGCGCACATGAGGCAAGGCTAAGGGGTTGAAAATTTTGAATTTTGATGTTTTTTTATGGATGATGAGGCTGATCAAGTGTTTCTGTGTGGATGCAAGTGATCAACGGAATCTGGATATCACGATGCCAGTGCACTAGAGAGAGTGTGATTGGGACTGTCTATGGGAGGCGATGAGAGAACAACCAAGTGTTCAGAGACACTTGGTAGCCTACGGGTTTCTCAAGTTCTTTGAATGCCCTTTGATATGGTCACAAGAGTTCCTGCTTCAGTCTCTTATTGGGAAGTGGAGTAATGATCTGTAGTGCTTCATAGTTATAGGTCAGCAGCTGACATTCTTGACCACCGAGGATGTGTATTTCTTGATGGGGCTCCCATTCCATGGGATGGCCCTTCCTATTGATCCCCAACTACCGGGGGATGACCAACTGGGTGACTTGGTGGTTCGTCACTGCACGGGGCCGAACCCGATGTCAGGTTCGGTCATCCATATTAAGGCAATAGAAGATCTTTTGACAGAGTGTATCGCCATTATGGTGGTGAGTATCGACTAATCCTTGGTGACTCATCGGATCATAGGAGGTCAGCTAAAGATAGTGGAGTGGGTCCTGGATGGGGAACTTTTTTCCTGGGGTGTGCTTCTACACACCAAGATGATGGGGCAGGTGAACCCATGTCAGAGATCAGATTCTGGTGACTTTGCTTTTGGGTCCATTCTAGTGGTCTAGTTTCTTGAGAGGGTGCCTCTATTACGCTCTAGGATTCTACTCAAGCCCACGAGGCAACGAGAGCCACGACTGATGTGGTGGGCCTATGTGCTAGCCAGACACGGAGGTGGAGAGGGTGGCCACTATTTCACGACCATGGTGGCGCGAGTGTGGAGATAGATGCCATAGGGGATACTAAGGTATCCATACATGGGTATGGACTACCATCACACCCTGGATATGATGATGCCTTCTAGGGAGGACTAGGATCAGTGAGGTATGTTTTTGTATTATGTTTTGTGATTTTTATAGATAGCATTGATTATATATATATATATATATATATATATATGTGGATGTTGACACTATATTTGATGTTGTTTTATAGATATGGGATCCTGAGGCTAAGAGTCGGAGATTTTTGGGGAGCTGGCTCGCCATGGACTAGTGCAAGCGACACCTACAGAGACGAGGGTGAGATAGAGGTAGAGATGAGATGAAGATGGTTTTGGACCATCACATGAGAAATAGGCAGAGGCCAAAGAGATGTTGGACGACCTACATTGATGCTTCGAGCCAGTTTTGTAGGGAATTCCTAAGGGTATGTGGTCCCATATCTAGGACGAGGAGGTCCTAGAGCAGTGCATGGGCATACCGACAGAGTGGCAGAACCTGATCCGTCGAGCGACAATAGGAGGGGCAGTGATGA
>JZKD02S0663904.1:0-15471 GCA_000966675.3 Picea glauca | reverse complement strand
CACACAAGGCTTCTAATCTGAAATTTCCTTTCGCAGTGGGCCCCTTTGTGGTGAAGAATAAGTCATGTTTTCCCCAGATTCAATCTAAGCTCAGTGAATTTGGTTTCACATAGTTGCAACAGAGAAGATATGATCTGCATCAGATCATATCAAAGAGGATATTGGCGAGTAGACAAGGTCCCTATGAACACTATCAAGAAGAGGGATTCGATAAGTTGGCCAATATAGAGACCTGTGTAGAGATGGAGGTCACCATGCAACATTATCAAACAAAACAAATAGAGTCTACTTCCCAACAGAGCCCTGCACAGAAACCTTCTCCTAGGTTGATTATCAAAGCTCCTAAGGTGAGCATTTACAATAAGAGAAGCAATTTAGAGACCTCATGTGCCAGTAGCCAGCAAGACACTCTCAAGAAAATGAGGGTCACATCACCCTCTCAAGTAGTTGACTTGGAAGAGGAAGAACAAAAAGAGAAAACATGCATGGAAATGGTAGAGACTACAACCAAGAATGAAGAAACCAATACAGAAAGCAAGCCACAAAACGAAATCAACACGAAGGTTTTCAGCAGCAGGAAACACATATTCAGCCAGACACCTGGGGTAGTTTATCAGTCCAAGGAATATTTGATGAACCAGTGTGTCATGAAGGGGAGTATGGCCAATAGTGAAATAAGAGACCTTTTACCTGAAGTAGAAGGGACTTTCTAGCATAAATCTCACTTTCTCTCAGTCGGAGATGTTGAGAAAAAGACATTTAATATTGCAGTGGTCGATGATGATAAGGTGTCTGAGATCAAGATGCACTATGAAAACATTGGTGCCCCTGATAAAGTAAAATTTCATTGAAATGTCAGTGATATGTTATATTCTAATTACCTGAGCTTGGCTCTAAAAGTTGCAAGATTAACAACATACGCATCAAAACTGGATGGGCAACTGAAACAGGAAAAAGTGTCTAGCAAAGCCTGGATGACACATGTTAAAATACTAGAGTCTGAAGGTCCTGAGGGGCTGAAATCTTCTTTGGATGAAAAACCCAAGATGATCCAAAGTCTAAAGAAAAAAATGAGTATGTCACCTACAGATCATCCACAGACAGCAGAATTAACTGCTTTGGAACAGGAGAAAGAAACCTTTAAACAAGAGGAACTGGACTACAAGGCTAAAGTATTGAATTTGGAGGAAGAGAAAGAGAATTGGTCACAGATGCAGGCAATGACATCAGATATGGAAATTATTGTACCTGCTAATATAGAGGCTGGATCAAACGTTGAGGGGTTAGTCCAAGCCATGTCCCAAGTAATCTTAAAGATAGGTGAGATCAAGAATCTCAAGGAGAACATGGAAAATTTGAAGCAAGAGATGAAGATGAAGGATGAGAAAATGGCTCAACTCCACAGGGAGAACCAAGACCTGCAGGAGAGAGTGAGCAAGATAAAAATTAGATTAAAGGAAAAAACGCTACTACAGGGAGCCAAACATGTAATATGGGATGTTATTTCTACAGAGGTTGGTAAATTCAGAATTTATCTAAATTTCATAAATGACAAAGATAAAGTGGTTGCCAAATCTCGGAGAAGGTGCACTATTGTAAGTGAAGTATTAGCAAAGAAACCTTCAGAATGGGCTCAAAATTCTATTGACTTACTAAACGTTGTACCAACTGCTGAGCTTCAGACCATCGGTGTGAAGGATAGGACCACATTGATTATTTCGGCCAAAAAGATTATTGCCAAGCACAACTTACTCAGATCGGTTCAAAACAAAGCTATGCAAATGGAGCATAGCATACAGGAGTTTAAAGACGCCTTTGGACAATTGTTTTCTAAAGGCATTCCATCATTTTGGGATGGTAAAGGCTCATTATACAATCAAGAAGACTATCACTCTCTCCTCATGCAATGCAGAATGGACCATTCAAAGTTCAAAGATATGGAAGAAATCCTGAAAGGCCCGAGTCTGGTAGAATATTTGGCTACAGATTTTGAAATTTTAAATAAGTTTAAAACAATGAAGGTCAGCATGCCAACCATGTCCTATGCTACATGCATTGACTTGGAAATTTTGATTAAAGAGATGATGGATTACGAAATCCCCTCTGATTTGCAATGGAAAGAAATCGTGTGGTTGGGTAAGACAAAGTGCAGTGTCCCTGGAACCAATAGGTGATCTCCAACTGTCACCAGTTTTGCAAATCCGGCAAAATCTCAGGGCGAAAAAAATGGTGTGGAAGTAGATGGGCAGTCAGAAAAATTGTTCATGATCTTGAAACATTTTCTTTTTGCTAATTATTGTAAATCATTTCATATACCGAAATTGTCAGTCAAAACTGTTATAGGAACTTAAACGTTTCAGTTTCAGTTGTTTTTTATCAAATTATATAAATATCGAGAGACTCGAATTAATTAATGTTGAAAGAAGTGCAAGAGCACCTTTTGGTTGTATCAGAATCTAATTTGTAAATTTTTTGAATTTGAATTGAATATAAATGTAGAAGATTTTGAGGTCTCTATGAAAAGATTCCAAAGGGTGGTGATATGAGCTTTGTTTCCTTTCATCGTATGTATTTCCTGTGACCTGTATTTCATTTGCATTTTCTTCTATTTAAACTGGAGAGTTAAAGGCCCAAAATTCATCATTTGATGCTCTTGGCTTAAGCAATTTAAACTGTGTATGTTTCCTCTTAACTAATTCAGAATTCATTTCAGTAATGCTCTGATGCAGTTATTTATTTTCTTTATCTTCCTACACTCTATTTAAATTTAATAATAACTCAGATTCATCACCTCATTTAGCATTTATCCTATGGAGAGTTCTATTAGTCGACGCATTGTCTTTGTTCACTTTCAGAAGTTTTGACTCCATAGCCTATTGTGTTCCTCCCCTTTTTTGCCAGCGACTTTATTAAACCCCCAAAACAAACCAAATCTAGCCACCAATTCCTATAGAAATATCAAGTGATATGAGAGATCCCTCTTTGAGTTGAGCAGGCTAGTGCCTCAGCTCTAAAGCTGGTTGAAACAATTACCTATGTTGTTTGTCTATTCAGTCGGACAAAATTTACAGAGTGCTAACAGTTTGAATGATGTGCAGTAAATGCATGTCGCTTCCTTCCCCAGCCCTATTAAATTCAACGTACAATTCAGCCCATCCTCCATAACATCAACCATTAATTCAAACACATAACCATTGTTATATCTATTGCATAGTGTGCCACCCTAATTCCTGTCAAAAACATTTAACAACAACCATATGCTATAACATTTTCCTTTTTTTTTAAGCTCCCAAATCATCACATCATCCTTTTTCATGAAATCATATATAAAATAATCAATCAATGTTTAATGCATAAACATAACACCTGTTAAAAAATTAACCGTTTATCCATAGTACTGCCATAAGTTTCAAGTGACCATCAAAACCATCTAGCAATAACACATTCAACCAACCATCTTATGTCGCCATGACAAATAAAACTATGACCTGAATCATCAATTGTAGAAGACAGTGTTGGCAACATTATAAAAAAAAACAAATATATAAGTGTAACACATCCATCATAGCGCCACTAGTCTATAAGGGGGTCCCACCTACTAGTTTATTATTATTATTATTATTATTATTATTATTATTATTATTATTATTATTATTATTATTATTATTATAAATAAATAATAGAGATTGTCAATCATTTTCGAGAAGTATTCATCGTTGTGATTTTAAGCATCAACAAAATGGCGACTCCACAGGGAAATTTGTTTCCAACCGATTAAGAACTCAGATTGTTTGGTTTCGCAGACCAAGTGATGAGATCGAGTAAATAAACATCAGAATGATTATGCAATAAGGGGAAGTGAGCGGTTTAAGGGGAAAAATGATTTGGGACTTTAGGAATAACTCATGGAAATTTTTACGTATGAGGGGGCTTATCCCTATATGCATAATCATTTGATTAATCATAGTGAAATCATTTTTGGATTTAAGGATAAAAAAAATTTGGTGTGCTCTTTTGAATCTTGGAGCGGAGGGAAGAAAAGGAAAGAAGAAATAGGGACGAAAAACCAAATATCTTATCTAACAGTAGTTGAAGCAGATAGAAATTTCAATGATGTCTTCAAGGGAGAACATCATGGCAGTTGTGTAACCTGATTGTTATTGATTAACAATACTTGCAGAATAGCGTTGTTGTAGCAAAAATTGATCGAACTTTTTATTTATGACAAGAAAAGAAATCAATAAAAGGAATAAAACAGGGAAAATGAAACAACAGAAAGAAATAACAGCAAAGTAAAATCAAAGCAATAAAAAAAAACTATAATACATAAAAAAATTCCATACAACATTTAAACTTTCAATTTGGTTCCACAAAGTGTTNCACACAAGGCTTCTAATCTGAAATTTCCTTTCGCAGTGGGCCCCTTTGTGGTGAAGAATAAGTCATGTTTTCCCCAGATTCAATCTAAGCTCAGTGAATTTGGTTTCACATAGTTGCAACAGAGAAGATATGATCTGCATCAGATCATATCAAAGAGGATATTGGCGAGTAGACAAGGTCCCTATGAACACTATCAAGAAGAGGGATTCGATAAGTTGGCCAATATAGAGACCTGTGTAGAGATGGAGGTCACCATGCAACATTATCAAACAAAACAAATAGAGTCTACTTCCCAACAGAGCCCTGCACAGAAACCTTCTCCTAGGTTGATTATCAAAGCTCCTAAGGTGAGCATTTACAATAAGAGAAGCAATTTAGAGACCTCATGTGCCAGTAGCCAGCAAGACACTCTCAAGAAAATGAGGGTCACATCACCCTCTCAAGTAGTTGACTTGGAAGAGGAAGAACAAAAAGAGAAAACATGCATGGAAATGGTAGAGACTACAACCAAGAATGAAGAAACCAATACAGAAAGCAAGCCACAAAACGAAATCAACACGAAGGTTTTCAGCAGCAGGAAACACATATTCAGCCAGACACCTGGGGTAGTTTATCAGTCCAAGGAATATTTGATGAACCAGTGTGTCATGAAGGGGAGTATGGCCAATAGTGAAATAAGAGACCTTTTACCTGAAGTAGAAGGGACTTTCTAGCATAAATCTCACTTTCTCTCAGTCGGAGATGTTGAGAAAAAGACATTTAATATTGCAGTGGTCGATGATGATAAGGTGTCTGAGATCAAGATGCACTATGAAAACATTGGTGCCCCTGATAAAGTAAAATTTCATTGAAATGTCAGTGATATGTTATATTCTAATTACCTGAGCTTGGCTCTAAAAGTTGCAAGATTAACAACATACGCATCAAAACTGGATGGGCAACTGAAACAGGAAAAAGTGTCTAGCAAAGCCTGGATGACACATGTTAAAATACTAGAGTCTGAAGGTCCTGAGGGGCTGAAATCTTCTTTGGATGAAAAACCCAAGATGATCCAAAGTCTAAAGAAAAAAATGAGTATGTCACCTACAGATCATCCACAGACAGCAGAATTAACTGCTTTGGAACAGGAGAAAGAAACCTTTAAACAAGAGGAACTGGACTACAAGGCTAAAGTATTGAATTTGGAGGAAGAGAAAGAGAATTGGTCACAGATGCAGGCAATGACATCAGATATGGAAATTATTGTACCTGCTAATATAGAGGCTGGATCAAACGTTGAGGGGTTAGTCCAAGCCATGTCCCAAGTAATCTTAAAGATAGGTGAGATCAAGAATCTCAAGGAGAACATGGAAAATTTGAAGCAAGAGATGAAGATGAAGGATGAGAAAATGGCTCAACTCCACAGGGAGAACCAAGACCTGCAGGAGAGAGTGAGCAAGATAAAAATTAGATTAAAGGAAAAAACGCTACTACAGGGAGCCAAACATGTAATATGGGATGTTATTTCTACAGAGGTTGGTAAATTCAGAATTTATCTAAATTTCATAAATGACAAAGATAAAGTGGTTGCCAAATCTCGGAGAAGGTGCACTATTGTAAGTGAAGTATTAGCAAAGAAACCTTCAGAATGGGCTCAAAATTCTATTGACTTACTAAACGTTGTACCAACTGCTGAGCTTCAGACCATCGGTGTGAAGGATAGGACCACATTGATTATTTCGGCCAAAAAGATTATTGCCAAGCACAACTTACTCAGATCGGTTCAAAACAAAGCTATGCAAATGGAGCATAGCATACAGGAGTTTAAAGACGCCTTTGGACAATTGTTTTCTAAAGGCATTCCATCATTTTGGGATGGTAAAGGCTCATTATACAATCAAGAAGACTATCACTCTCTCCTCATGCAATGCAGAATGGACCATTCAAAGTTCAAAGATATGGAAGAAATCCTGAAAGGCCCGAGTCTGGTAGAATATTTGGCTACAGATTTTGAAATTTTAAATAAGTTTAAAACAATGAAGGTCAGCATGCCAACCATGTCCTATGCTACATGCATTGACTTGGAAATTTTGATTAAAGAGATGATGGATTACGAAATCCCCTCTGATTTGCAATGGAAAGAAATCGTGTGGTTGGGTAAGACAAAGTGCAGTGTCCCTGGAACCAATAGGTGATCTCCAACTGTCACCAGTTTTGCAAATCCGGCAAAATCTCAGGGCGAAAAAAATGGTGTGGAAGTAGATGGGCAGTCAGAAAAATTGTTCATGATCTTGAAACATTTTCTTTTTGCTAATTATTGTAAATCATTTCATATACCGAAATTGTCAGTCAAAACTGTTATAGGAACTTAAACGTTTCAGTTTCAGTTGTTTTTTATCAAATTATATAAATATCGAGAGACTCGAATTAATTAATGTTGAAAGAAGTGCAAGAGCACCTTTTGGTTGTATCAGAATCTAATTTGTAAATTTTTTGAATTTGAATTGAATATAAATGTAGAAGATTTTGAGGTCTCTATGAAAAGATTCCAAAGGGTGGTGATATGAGCTTTGTTTCCTTTCATCGTATGTATTTCCTGTGACCTGTATTTCATTTGCATTTTCTTCTATTTAAACTGGAGAGTTAAAGGCCCAAAATTCATCATTTGATGCTCTTGGCTTAAGCAATTTAAACTGTGTATGTTTCCTCTTAACTAATTCAGAATTCATTTCAGTAATGCTCTGATGCAGTTATTTATTTTCTTTATCTTCCTACACTCTATTTAAATTTAATAATAACTCAGATTCATCACCTCATTTAGCATTTATCCTATGGAGAGTTCTATTAGTCGACGCATTGTCTTTGTTCACTTTCAGAAGTTTTGACTCCATAGCCTATTGTGTTCCTCCCCTTTTTTGCCAGCGACTTTATTAAACCCCCAAAACAAACCAAATCTAGCCACCAATTCCTATAGAAATATCAAGTGATATGAGAGATCCCTCTTTGAGTTGAGCAGGCTAGTGCCTCAGCTCTAAAGCTGGTTGAAACAATTACCTATGTTGTTTGTCTATTCAGTCGGACAAAATTTACAGAGTGCTAACAGTTTGAATGATGTGCAGTAAATGCATGTCGCTTCCTTCCCCAGCCCTATTAAATTCAACGTACAATTCAGCCCATCCTCCATAACATCAACCATTAATTCAAACACATAACCATTGTTATATCTATTGCATAGTGTGCCACCCTAATTCCTGTCAAAAACATTTAACAACAACCATATGCTATAACATTTTCCTTTTTTTTTAAGCTCCCAAATCATCACATCATCCTTTTTCATGAAATCATATATAAAATAATCAATCAATGTTTAATGCATAAACATAACACCTGTTAAAAAATTAACCGTTTATCCATAGTACTGCCATAAGTTTCAAGTGACCATCAAAACCATCTAGCAATAACACATTCAACCAACCATCTTATGTCGCCATGACAAATAAAACTATGACCTGAATCATCAATTGTAGAAGACAGTGTTGGCAACATTATAAAAAAAAACAAATATATAAGTGTAACACATCCATCATAGCGCCACTAGTCTATAAGGGGGTCCCACCTACTAGTTTATTATTATTATTATTATTATAAATAAATAATAGAGATTGGCAATCATTTGTGAACAGTATTCATCGTTGTGATTTTAAGCATCAACAAAATGGCGACTCCACAGGGAAATTTGTTTCCAACCGATTAAGAACTCAGATTGTTTGGTTTTGCAGACCAGGTGAACATTAGATAGAGGAAATAAACATCAGAATGATTATGCAACAAGGGGAAGTGAGCGGTTTAAGGGGAAAATGATTTGGGACTTTAGGAATAACTCATGGAAATTTTTACGTATGAGGGGGATTATCCTTGTATGCATAATCATTTGATTAATCATAGTGAAATCATTTTTGGATTTAAGGATAAAAATTTTCTAGTGTGCTCTTTTGAATCTTGGAGCGGAGGGAAGAAAAGGAAAGAAGAAATAGGGACGAAAAACCAAATATCTTATCTAACAGCAGTTGAAGCAGATAGTAATTTCAATGATGTCTTCAAGGGAGAACGTCATAGTAGTTGTGTAACCTGATTGTTATTGATTAACAATACTTGCAAAATAGCGTTGTTGTATCAAAATTGATCGAACTTTTTATTTCTGACAAGAAAAGAAATCAATAAAAGAAATAAAACAGGGAAAATGAAACAACAGAAAGAAATAACAGCAAAGTAAAATCAAAGCAATAAAAAAAAAACTATAATACATAAAAAAATTCCATACAATATTTAAACTTTCAATTTGGTTCCACAAAGTGTTTTAAGTGGGAACCGTTGGTGCTATAGGAAAACAATCACTCTTCCAAGTCCTTTAGGATACAAGAGTTTACACCCAGGACAAAAGAGATCTTAAAAGGACCCAGCCATAACTTTTGGAACTTTGAATGCCTTCCTCTATCAGCATGAGTTGAATCCCACAGCAAGACCTTCTCATTAACCTTAAATTTGACAGTATTTGTACTTTTATTGAAAATCCAAGGAAAACGTCCTTTGTTCCTCTAAATCCAAGAGTACATTAATTCTTTGAGAGATATTGGACGAATTTAATTCTTCAACCTGTAGCATCATCCTTAGAGAAGAAAGTTCCAACTCAGTAGGAAGAATGGATTCTTGACCATAAACAAGATGGAAAGGAGTGCAACCAGTGCTCACCTTGGTGGTAGTGTGATCTGCCCAAAGGGCGTAAGTGAGGAGAGTGTGCCATTGATGAGGATTATATTCAATGAGCCTCTTGATAATTCTAACCATATTTTTGTTAGTAGACTTGGATTGCCAATTTCCTTGGGGATAATAAGTTGATGGGGTAAAATGTTTAACCCTCGGTTTAGCTAGAAACTGAGCCATCTTAGCAGAAATAAAATCAAGACTGTTGTCTGTAATAATTTCCAAAGGAAGACCAAATCTGGAAAAAATATTAGTCTCAAGGAAATAAATCACATGTGCATCCTGTGAATGCTTAAGTGGGACAGCCTCAGTCCATTTTGTAAAATAATCTGTGGTTTTCAAGATAAAAACTTGTTCTGCTAAAGATGGGGGATTAATAGGACCAATAAAGTCCAAACGCCATTTTGAAAAAGGAAAGTTAGGGAGGACAGGTTGTAAAGGCATGGCAGAAAGACGTTCCTTCCCAGCGAACTTCTGGCACTTGTCACAAGATCTTGAAAAATTATAAGAATCACGAAAGATTGAAGGCAAATAGTACCCTTTCTTGATAATTTTAAAAGCAGTAGTTTTAGCAGAAAAATGGCCTTCTACATGAATAACAACATCTGAAGATCCATGAGTCTCTTGTAACAATTGTTTTGCTTCCTCATTATTCACACACCGAAGTAACATACCATCGGCAGATATCCTAAACAACAAGTCTCCTAAAATGACGTATCTGGAAGATTTAAGACAGATCCTTCTCCTTTGACGAGTATCTAAGTTATCTGGACACCTCTGGTTTTGCAAGTAATACACCAGATATTTATAACAGGGATGTTCAACTATAGGAAGGATTTAACTGTCAATATAAAATAGTGTTGACAAAGAGCTATCTTGTTCATCAATTTCGTCACTTGCTTCTGCATGTTGAGCTAAGTGAAGGGCTAATTCACGTCCCTTAATGGTTTTAGAAGTCATGATAGTTAAATCATGCTCCTGGATATTGGCAAGCCAATGTGCAAGATCCCCTGAAAGATAAGTCTGTGAGAGAAAAAACTTGACAATGGGTAAAGGGAATTTTACCAGCGTGTGCTTACCTAAGATAAAGTGGAAAAAATTTTCAACATCTTTAATAAGAGAGAAAGCATGTTTTTCAATATAAGAATATTTTAATTCATCATCTAGAAATCATTGACTCGTGTAATCTACTGGTTTTTCGTTAACTTGGTCATCACATTGCATGAGGATAGCAGAAACTTCTTCCTCTATGGAATTAGTATATATAATAAACTCTTTCTCAAAATCTTTCTTTGCCAAAACTGGTGTGGAGCTGAATGCCTTATTGATCCTTACGAAATCATTTTCGACGTCATCAGTCCAAGAAAAGGAGCAATATTGCTTAAAATATTGTGAATTGGTTTGACCATTACAGCAAAATCGGGAGCAAACCTACGGACAAAGTTGATAATACCCATAAAGGCTTGAACCTCCTTTTTGGAAGTAGGAGAAGGAATATTTAGGATAGCAGCAATTCATTCATGATCTATGCTTATTCCTGAATCAGAGACAATGTGCCCAAGGAGCTTTCCCTTGGTAACCCCGTAGATATACTTAGAAGGATTTAAAGAAATGTCAAATTTCTTACATCGCATGAGAACCTTTCTAAGATGACCAAAATGATCTGATTGATTTTTTGAATACACAGTTATGTCATCAAGATAAATATGAATAATTTTGTTGATCATATCATTAAAATCTATGTTCGTAGCTTTTTGGAAGGTGGCACCTGCATTAGATCATCCAAAATGTATACTTTCATAAGCGAATGTGCCCCAATGTATAATAAAAGTGGTTTTATATTTATCTTTCCTTTTTACCTTGATCTGATTGTAACCATAAAAACCATCAAGTAAGGACATCATCTGTGACCCAACAACTTGTTGCAAAATCATTTCCATATTAGAGAGAGGAAAATGGTCTTTTATGCTAGCTCTATTCAATGCGTGAAAATCAACGCATAACATGATCTGACTAGTTGTTTTCCAAATGGGAACCAAATTTGAAACCCACTTAGAATACTTAACAGGGAAAATTATCCCAGCCTTCAAGAATTTTTCCAACTCCTTCTGAATAGTTGCTTCCAGTGCAGGGTTAATGGGTATTTGTTTTTTCCTAACTGGTTTTATTCCTTCCTTGATAGGAATGGCATGTTGTATAAGAGCAGGATCAAAACCACAAATATCCTCATAAGACCAAGCAAAAAAATCTTGAAATTCACAAAGTAACTCAGTGAACTTCAATTTTTCTTCATCAGAACATTGGACACCTATCTTAACATTCTTTGGGGAATCGAGTGTCCCAATGTTCAAGGAAATGGTTTCACCCACTTTCCTTTTCAACTCCTCTTCTTTATGTTTTTCTTTTTTGCCTACATCACTCATTGAAAATGAAATTTCTAGAGGAGTCAAGCCCTTTGGAATTTTTTTGTCTTCCATAGATATAATCTCCTTGGGCTTATAAGGTTCATTTTGTATGAAAGCGCATATGCTCTGATCACTAGGGAAGACCTACCATGACTCTACATTGTCAGGGATACGAGGATGATACAAATATTGACAGATGAAATCATGTCTTTGTGGCAGAAGTTGTCGAGTAGTAGAGGCTACAAAAATAGTTAACCTATCAACCATTGAATTCAGTTCCCTTTTAACATGAGGGATGTTGAATGATAGAAAGTTCAAAATAAGTGCCCAGACAGTTTGGGTGTAGCGTTTCATTAACTTGTTGCTAGGATAATAAATCTTATGTACAAGGTTTACAACAAGTTCAAATTCCCCAAAAACTGTAAGGTGACTACAACCTAAATTATAGGCATTTTCAATCCTTAGAAGTAATGCTTCAAATTTGGTGACATTGTTAGTGCAAGAAAACTCTAACCTATAGGAAAAGTTGTGAATTTTACCTACAAGAGAGTACAAGATAATGCTAGCTCCATTTCCTTCATTGGATCATGAACCATCAAAGTGTATATGCCACATCCCATCCTCTAGGTTGATTTGTTCCAAGGTAGTGTTGTCCTCATTGGCAAAAATGAAGTACACTCCTAGGTCCTCTTCAATATAATTTACATTAGGTTGTGGGATGTTTTCTATATAAGGTGAAATTATTCCCTCCCTTAGGACTATGATGTCCTTCCCATTCCGAGGAACATATAAGTGTGTCTCGTCGAGTGAGAGATATCCACATGTTAAGGCTTTCCAGTCTCTTCCTAAGATGATTGAATAATTACTCACTGGTATGTCAATTACCTTAATATTAAGGGTTGTCCTTATTTCAAGATGTGCACACAAAACCAAGGTCACGTCCTTGATCTCACTTATGGTCGATTGTTGTAAATTATTATAAGAGAACAAAATTCCGGCATTTTCATTTGTACAAGACAAGCCTAGCTCTTACATAATATTTTTTTACTTTACGCTTGGGCCTGAACCATCATCAATCAGACAACAATGGGATATTTTGTCCATAATCTTTACAGAAATAAAAAATGGAGGATTTTTTACAAAGTTTCTAAAACTCTGTACACCTACTTTATTTACAGTTGAGTCCTCTTCATCTACCTCTTCAGAGAGATTGGCTACGGTGGAATTTTTTCCTTCCATGAAATTTTTCAAATGCTTTTGTTGCTCAGGGACAACAACCATGTCCAGGAGGGTAGCATCGGATTTAATATTATCCAATTGATTGAGAATGTTGTAATTGGAAGAGGGAATAGGGGAGGGAATTCCTTGACTGTCGAGGCTTTTAGTAACTTGCATAGTAGAAGATGGTGAAGATGAGCTTGGGATAGAAGAAGTGCGAGGGGGATCATATTTTCCTTTCGAAGTATAGGATTTATTCCTAGTGTTTATGTTCATGACATCCTTTGGTTCTAAGAAATATATAACAATAATGGTAGTTTCAGGCCTTTTACCAAATATTTTATCTATGGCACTCTTCTTTACCTCACAAGTACTTTCCTCATGGTGTTCCTCGCAAAGTTACACCAACTTTGAGGCATGATGGCTTTAGGCTAAAAGTTGTTTTCATTAGGATTCCTAAAGGGTGGTGAAGAAGAATATGAGGCCCCAGGGGTAAGTGAAGGGACATTTCCCTTTCTCTCATATGCTATCATTCGGTTATTCATATCTTGTACAAGTTGTAAGAGGGAGGACATGTCCGTTTGTTTAATTTAGTCTCCCTTGGGAAGACCTGTTCTTTCTAGTTGTTCTTCATACTTTAGACAAGTATGCAGAGAGGAACCAAGACTGTCAATAGATTTTTCTTCAAGCCTATGAAGGTAGGGGGAAGGTAGAGCATTATAGTAATTCATAAAAGCGGCTTGGTTATAAGGGAGAATAACTTCAGGAATTTGGTTATATAACTTGGTGAAACGTAAGTTGAAAGACTTGATAGTCTCACCATCTTTGTACGCAATGTTATTATACTCCTGTAATTCTTCAGGTGGGCTCTTAGACTGTCGATAAGTAGATTTGAACCAATAAACTAACTCCTCCCAAGTGGAAATAATCTTGGGAGGAATATCAAAGAATTTTGTCGTTGCTTTCCCTTCAAGGGAATTAACAAATAAGCGCATACAAGTGTCATTTACATTCACTCCTATGTTGTGACATGCATTAGAAAATGCCACCTAGTGTTCATTCATAGTGACCATGTTATTTCTTGAAAACCTAGGGAAATACTCTTTGAATTTTGGAAGTGGACAAGTAGCAGGTGCTAGGTTCAAAGGAGAGGATACATGCCATGGAGTAGTAGTAGCATCTTCTTCGAATTGAAAGAGTCCATACTTATTTATGACCTTAGTGGGGTTGGTAGTATATTGGACAGGGACTTGATGACTATAAAAGCTACCAATCACTGATGAGGCTGAATATTTAGATGAAGAAGCACCTCCAATGCCACCAGAGCCACCTACAGATGCCATCTTGTGAACGATAGGTAAGAGAGAGAGAGACGAATTGGATAAATCAGACAAAGTTCTCCTTAGAGTAGCTTGTTGGGTTGGAAAAAAAACGTTTCTTCTTCCTATTTCAGCAATAGGGTTGATCTCAAGTGATAAACCTCTTCTTCTCCTACAAAAGCAAGGGTTTAAGGACATGAAAAGAAGATCAAAAATTTAGGAAAAATAAATCTATGGTTCATTCCTAGGCTGTCTTTGCCTGGATTTCCAGCATTCTCGGACACTTATGTCTTGTTCAATCACTGCCCACAAGCGTTCAAGCTCAGCATGGGTGTTAGTGGTTTCTAAGATGGTATTGAATAAGGTTAAAGCAATGTTGGTATGATCTTTAAGACCGGGCTCAATATTGGGCTGCCTTGTAATAGGTATTGTCATGAAGAAAAGAAAAAAGTCAAAGAATCAAAAGCATAAACATAAAAATACTCAATGATCATGTGAATTTAATCAACCAGAGAGATATGGAAGATCTCCCGAGTATGGTCGCCAAATAAATGTTGAGGAAAAGATATGAATTATCTTACTCAAGCATTTTGGAATATCACCTGGCTAAGACAAGATAGTCGGGAATATCACCCTATGTTTTATAGACTAAAAAACATTTTCCCAATCCACAAGTATTAATTACAAGTGTTTAGGCTGGTTTTTTATGAAAAATTGTTGCAAAATAACATAAACATTTTATGTAATTTTCAAAAAAATATACATATTATAGAAAATAAATGTGGAGATCAAAAGAAAAAGTAACCAAGTCACAAATACACACAAATGAGACAGAATATAAATTGTTTTATTTCATTCCAAGAAATCAAAGTATCTTTCTCTTTACAAAATCCATGTGAGGGCATGGACCAAAGTCTAATTTAGATATCCCCAATGAAAACCATACAAAAGGACTCTGACAAGAAGTAAAAACTGAACTTTAAAATCTAGATCAACTTGCCACAGAATGTTGCCAATTTGACTATGCACAATATCCTTTATCAGTTATGAAACTTAATCCATAAGCATATAACTATACACAGAGTATCAAATATAGATCAACAACTCTGAAACAACCATTTGAATTATATGGTTCATCTTTGAACCTTGTTGTCTACAATAGGACCCTACTGTCAAAAAGAGAATTAGGCCTTTAATGAACTCAAGAATGAATGAAAAATGAACTATTTCATGAAAACAAAAGTGCAAACCTTAGTATTGATTTCTCATTCTATTCTCCCTTTGTTCTTCCTTTTCATTTGGATTTTATGCATTCCAAATAAGTTGAAGTAGTTCAACTACTTTCTTTAGTTAAGTTAATTAAACTTAACTAGTTTTAGTTTAGGGGAAGTAATAATAATAATAATAGT
>JZKD02S0663903.1:252862-266704 GCA_000966675.3 Picea glauca | reverse complement strand
GGTCAAGAAGCAATTTTTTTGGGATGGACTTAACATTGATTTTCAAAGGTTTGTGGCAAAATGTTTGGTTTTCCATCCATGTGGTATGTGATTGGTGTAGATGGAATCTATGTAGATGTGTTTGTTCGATGTCCAAGATGGAACCATTTGTTGTTGTTGCTATGTTTGTGCTTGAATATGCAATGGATTTTGTGTTGCAATATAACAGCATCTTAAAAAAAATTATTTATTAGCTTGATATTTCCCTTTACTTTTGATCTATTTGTTGTTCTATTGTTTCAAGGTTTGGGAGGATGGCACCATTGAGATAGTGGAAAATATTACTTGGAACCCAACTTAATCACCTAATTGAGGGTACTCAATGGAGGCCCAACTCTGCACATGGGAGCCTAACCAAAACACCCAAAATAAAATAAACATTAAGGTTTTTGTTAGACTCGCTTTCATGTCTTAGAAGAGTTCTCACTCTTAATCAATACCTCTGTGTTCAGTGCCTCTTAATCCACTAACAAGAGAAAATTGAGAGACACGCATTTTATCCATACCGTAATCCTCCTTTGAATCCAAACAAGCAAGTAATAGAGAACAAAAGACTCAAGAGTTGGAGGTTACCTTATAACAATTACCAATTTTGTATTTTGGTCAAAAATACATATCTATTTGTAACAGGTTTCGACTTATAAAACTTGAAATTTTGGTTTATTATGTCGTACACCTATTGTAAATAGCCATAATTAATGGAATTTTAATCATAGATAAGTTTTTAATGGACAAGATTTCATATGCTATGAATATTCTTCGTCGTCATAACAAATCAAAGGCTATGGTTTCAAGCATTAACTTCCTTGCATGACAAAAGATGTATAGTCGTCATTAAAAAGGGTGATTAAGGTGATTAGCATAACAATGATGGTTTACAAGTGTTTTACTGCATTTAAATTTACATGTTTTGTTGTGATTTTGTTTTTTACAAGGCGTCGTCATTTTTTTACCAGGTATCCTTGCATTTTTAATATGAATAACAGTAAAAAATATTGTTAGTGGGTGGGTGTGTGTGTGTGGCCACATGGATAAGAAGTTTCAAGATCCTCTTCGACATTTCAATTATAAGGAGTGGGTGGGTGCGTGTGGCCACGTGGATAAAAATTTTCAAGATCCTCGTCGACATTTCAATTATAAGGAGTGGGTGGGTGCCCATGGCCGCGTGGATAAGAAGTGTCAGGATACCCATTGACACTTCAATTATCAAGGATTTGTGTCCAAATTCAATTAACCATTTCCATTAAATGTGAAATAGGTTCACATCCATGGTTAAATTTAATATTGTTGATATTATAATGAGTTTATATCCATGGTTAAATTTAATATTTCCAATATTATAATGATTTTATAAATAAATTACAATGTAAATACACAATTTTGAAGAGATGATATTGCAAATAATGAGATTGTAGTGATCGAAACTTGAAAGTGATCGAAACTCGACCAGGAATGAAAAGTTGAAAGTGATCGAAGCTTGACCAGGATTGAAAAGTTTCAAGAGAGGGCTTTTAAAGTAAAATAAGTTTATAAATTGCTCTTTAAATCTATTTTTTATATAAATATTATGCCTTTAATTAGTTACAGAATTCAAAATTCATGAATTTAATGCACTCATGTTTAAAGAGTTATTGGGAACAAAGGTAATAGTCCTTTACTTCTCATATGCGAAAATGTGGGATAGTTTTAGTAAACAAAATGTATTAATAATATATTAAGGTTAGTCAATGATTATTAGGGTATTAGGGTTAGGAATATTATTAAGTTATTAAGATTTGGGTTAATTAATATAAATATATTAGTTATTAGTATGAATTGATTATCAATATTATTAACAATACTTTATTAATAATATTTTATTAATTAGTAATTATTAAATATAATTATAATCATTAAAATATTATTAATATTGTATTGTTATTGTACATAATACATGAATAATTATTAGTTAATAATAATAATAATAAGTAGTAGTAGTTAGAAAGGAAGAAGTAATAGATGTTGTGAGACGATGTTGTTTTTCCATGGAAAGAAAGGCTTGTGTGATAGTGTGTGATCTAATATAATAATAGTATAATTAGTAATTAATATTAATAATTAATTGTGTCAACAATCATGTATTAATGGTTATTAGAGTTAGGTTATAAGTTTTGTTTATTTTAATGGTTTGAGAATATGGTTTAATTCTTGTAAGGAATTAGAGAATATGGTTTAATTCTTGTGAGGAATTTATTACTATGTATAGTTTTTAATAAAATATATAATACTTTTATTAGGGTTAAGGATATTACTGAAATTTATTTGAATTATAATTATTATAGTTAGGGTTGTTAAGGTTAATTAAATTAATATAGTTATGATTCATATACAAAGATATTAGTTATCAGTACGAGTTAACTATTAATATTATTAAAATTATTTTATTAATAATAAAGTATTAACAATACTTTAGTGATTGGTTATTATTAGTCATAATTATAATCATTAAAAGTATTATTAATATGTTATTGTTATTAGACATAATACATTAATAATTAATAATAATCTATTTTTAAGATCACGACTAAGCCAGCACACCAAATTGGTGTATGAGATCCCCTTGTTTGTGGGACAAGGGACCCCCCTCCGCCCAACAATTTGACTGGTAAAATCTACGAAGGTATACAAGGGATACTTTAAGGGTATGTATTGATATGTATGTATATTATACATACATACTCTTTGTACAATAATTAGTAATTAATATAAAAAATTAATCATATCAAAAATCATGTATTAATGGAATGTATTAATGATTATTAGGGTTACCGTTATAAGTTTTGTTAATTTTAATGATTTGAGAATATAGTTTAACCCTTCTGTGGAATTTATTATTTTAAGTATATATTTTTTAATGAAATATGTGTGTGTGTGTGTGTGTGTGTGTGTGTGTGTGTGAAATTTTTCTATGGTTGGGAGATTTTCTTTGTTAATTCTTCCACAGTGACTAATAAAATCAATTAAAAATTATATAAAAAATATATGGATGTATAATAGTCATAGTTTGTATCATGGTGCAATGTATACACTATGATCCATGTTTGGTCTACTTAAATTTTCTTATAACAATAATAAATCATTATCCAATTTCAATCTGATTTGATTTCATTGTCCTTAGAATGAGTATAAATTGTCATCTATAAAGTATAAAAAAACTTGATTTCCTTTCAATTTTCTTAAAAAAAATATAAATCGTCATTTGTAAAGTATAAAAAAAGTTGATTTCCTTTAAATTTTCTTAAAACAAATATAAATCATCATCTCTAACATATAAATCAGGTAGATTTGTTATGAATGTCCTTAGAACAGTATAATTCGTCATATGCAAAGCTCAAAATGATTTTCTATCAATGTTTTTATAACAAGTATAAATCATTAAATGATGTTTTATCAATGTCCTTAGAACGAGTAAAAATCAAGTAGATTTACTATCAATGTCCTTAATACAAGAATAATTCATCATCTACAAAGTTCAGGATGATTTGGTATCAATTTGTTTAGAACAAGTACAATTCATCATTTGTAAAGTTAAAGATGATTTATTATCAATGTCCTTATAACAAGTATGATTCTAAGTTTCCTTTTATGTAATACATCACATCAATTCAAATTTCTTATCTTTGTGACAAAGGAAAAACTTTGTTAGATTTTTTTTTAAACATGGAAATAAAATTATTTTTGTAATGTGTCGAACATAAAGAAACCTTGCCGTGTGAACAACATAACCCAATGTTGCAATCTAGAAAAAAAAAACTGGACGTTGCAACATGAGAAACATAGTAATGTTGCAATGTGACAAACACAACTCTATCGTCGCAATGTGATGAACATAGCCTCATCATCGCAATGTGATGAACATAGACATATTGTCGAAATGTGACTAACATTTATTAATTTCGCAATGTTATGAATATAACCTCATCATCACAATGTTATAAGCATTGCCTCCTCATTTGTGTTGAACATAGTCCCACCATCACAATGTGACAAACATAGCCATATTGTCGGAGTGTGACGATCATAGTAGCATCAAATTTTGACAAACATAGTAACGTCACAATGTTACGAACATAGCCCTTTCAATGCAATGTGACAAACATAGCCTCGTCATTGCAATGTGACAAGCATTTATTATTGTCACAATGTGATGAATATATCATTGTCATCACATTGTGATGAACATTTCCTCCTCATTTTTGACAAACATAATAACGTCACAATGTTACAAACATATCCCTATTGTCATAATGTGACAAATGTAGCCCTGTCATCGCAATGCAACGAAATTTTATTATTATTACAATATGATGAATATAGCCTCGTCATCGCAATGTGATGAACATTGTCTCCTCATTTGCGATGAACATATCCTCATCATTGCAATGTGACAAACATAGCCATATTGTTGCAATGGGACGATCATAGTAGTGTTATATTTTTACAAGCACAATAATGTCACAATGTTACGAACATAGCCCTATCATCGCAATGTGACAAATATAGCCCCGTCGTCGCAATGTGATGAAAATTTATTATTGTCGCAATGTGATTAATATATCCTTGACATCGCTATGTGATGAACATTGCCTCCTCATTTGTGATGAGCATAGCCCTACCGCCACAATGTGATGAACATAACCATATTGTCACAATGTGACAATCATAGTAGCTTCACATTTATACAAACATAGTAATGTTGCAATGTTACGAACATAGCCCTATCGTTGTAATGCAACAAACATAACCTAATGTGACAAAGATAACCCAATATTATGAAGACATCCCTATAATCGCAATGTGTCAAACATTTCCCAACGTCGCAATGTGACGACCATATCGATTTTGTTGCAATGTGACGAACATAAATGACCACGCAATGTGTCGAACATAGCCTTGTTGTAGCAATGTGATGAAAATATCCTTGCGTTGCAATGTGATGCACATATCCTGTCATCACATTTTCATAGACATTTCCAAACATCACAATGGGACGAATATAATCCATTGTTGCAATGTGATGTACTCAAACCAATGTGGTAACGTGACATACATAGACCAAGATTGCAATGAGAAAAACATTTCTTGACGTCGCAATGTGACAAACATACTCCACTTTTGGACTGTGAAAAACCTATTCCAACACCATAATGTGACAAAAAAAAAAACATTTGTCATAATTTGATGACCATAACCTATAACCTAACCTATAATCTATAATTTGATGGCCATAATTTGACTATGGTTGATCACGATTGCCCTTTTTCAAGCATGATGAAGGATAACCATCATCAACCATAGTCAGCCTTTCCTTCCCAAAGTCAACGAAGGTCTACCAAAGTTAACCATGTTCATGGTAAATTATGGCCATCATCAATTAATATATCAATCTATTAATACTTTAATAATGTATCATTAATTTATTACTACTTGAATAATGCATTTATTAATTTATTAGTAATTTAATAATGTATTTATTAATATATTAATAAGTTAATGTGTTACATTAAACATTAATGTATTAATACATTAATTTTATAATACATAAATATAATAATTTATTTTAAATGTATTAATATTTTAATAATGTATTATTAACTTCTTAAGGTAGATATATTACTACTTTAATAATGTATTACTTTATTACTGTATTAATATTGTATTAATATTTTAGTTATGTATTTATTAATTATTGTATTAATTTGTATTAATATTTTGGTTATGTATTTATTAATGTATTTAATGTTTTATATGTATCAAATGTATTAATGTATTAATGTTTTACTAAATACATAGACCAACATTGCAATGAGATAAACATTTCTCGATTTCTCAATGCAATGAACATAACCCACTATTGGACCATGACAAACCTATTCCAACACCATAATGTGACAAACAAAAACCCTTCATCATAATTTGATGACCATAACCTTACAATGTCATGTGACGAACAAAGCCTGATTTCAACCATGAGCATGGTCAACGACAATAAACCCCAATCAACCATAGTGAAGGACAACCATGATCAACCATAGTCAACATTTCCTTCTCAAAGTCGACCATGGTCTACCAAAGTTAACCATGGTCATTGTCAATTTATGTGTTAATGTTTTAATACCGTAATGATGTATCATTATTGTATTATTACGTCAATAATGTATTTATTAATGTATTAATAAATTTATGTGTTACATTAGACATTAATGTATTCATATTTGAATAATGTATGACTAACCTCATTAAGATGAATGTATTACTACTTTAATAATGTATTACTTTATCACTGTATTAATATTTTATTAATTTGTATCAATATTTTAGTAATTTATTTAGTAATGCATTTAATGCATTATATTTATAGAATGCATTTTTTAAAATTATTGTAATAATGTATTATTTTATTAGTGTATTAATACTTTATTAATGTATTTATTAAAAATTTATGATGTATTAATTAATTAAATTAATACATTACATTATGCATTAATGTATTTATGTCATTCCTAGTCATGACCATAAGAAACTATTGGCGACGGAAGTCACTCCTGGATTGCAGCAGGAGCAGAGCCCGACGCCCATCATTTTATGTCACGATTTGTTGAATGGGGTGATCAAATGGAGGTTAACTCAAACGATGTGGTTCTAACTCCGAAACTAGGCCAGGCATGCATGGACAAGCGAGGTCTTAAGTAACTTCAGACAGTGAGTTGTAGTAAGGGTGAGTAGGGGGAAGACTTGTATAAGAGAAATGCAAAGGTCTTCCGTGAACATCAGGTTCCTAACAGGCTGTAGAAGAAGACATTTAAACGCAATATCTTCTTACATTCAAACGCAGAAAACCAGAGAAAACAATAACGCCACAATAAATTCTTTATCATAACATAATTTCCATAATTCGTGCGAATCAGTCGATCACGAACTCTCTTAGCATAAGATGAAAACCAGATGGAGTGAGAAGACTGTCTGTCATTAAACAAGAAATCTTACATCTAAATACATAACCAGAGAACTAGATTATGTGCTAAAACTTTACAATCGGGAGCTCTGCTCTACCATCGATCCTTTTCAAAATGGCGAAAACGCCTACATATACTCAAAAACAATCACAGTAGCAAAAAAAAGACGTTGCATTAAAAACATTGCGTCTGCATGTCTTCTGATAGCCTGCCCATGCAGACTCACGATGATCGTGCGCCTATGACAGACACCATCAGATTTCAGATTGTCCTTCTGCAGGTGAGTCGACGTGAATTAGTCCTTTTCCGAACCTTCCTTTTATGGCGGAGTTGATGTTCAACCACCAGCAACTGCCGCAATAACTGCTTTTTGGGATCGGGGATGGCCTCGGTCAACTTACCCTTCCGGGACGTGGAGGTCTCCTAATGGTGCCACCTAGATCAGCCGAACGGTCTTTCTTTGAACGCTACTTCACTGGACTGCTGCGAGGGACCCCTATGGATGATGTGGACGAGGGTGTGATGGGGGTTAAAGGCGTGAACACTGTGGAGGTGACGAAGAAGAAATGGGAGTTGTGACATCGACTGAGGAATGCCACGCTGTCTGAATAAGACAGAGGAGGAAGGAGCATGGAGTGCGGGAGTACAGGAGGAGGTGGTTGGGAATGAGAGGGACACATGGCAGGAGATGAGAGGATGATGAGATGAGGAGGTGCCATGTGGATGGAGAGAGGGAAGTTGGATAGATGACAAGGGAAAAGGGAGGCGGTAAGTGGAAAACAGGTGGCAACGGGGAGGACGATACCAAAGGTGACACGTCARGCMARGGGGCCCCACAATAATAACACATCAATTYCRGACCCCCCCCCCCCCCMRATTAAAGGCAGARAGGCAAGGGGGGTCCGGAATGAAKCCTCADYCDTTGATTTAGGYGCCCCGATCCTGGCCGTTAGAGAGTTGCGCGCTCAATTCCGGACCCCCCCCCCCTCCGCTTAAAGGTAGAATGGTGGGGGGGCTCCGGAATCTGCTCCTGACCGTAGATCTGAGCACGCAGATCCTGGCCACCCAGATCCATGCCCCCTTTAAGTCCAATGCGCCCGAGTTTCATCGAAGGATGGACGGCTAAGATGACTTCGGCATTTTCGCTAGGAAAATCACGAAAAGCCCCACATGATGCTCAAATATGCGCCATGTGTCCTTCAAATGAACGACCGAGATGGCTTTGTCATTAAAAGGGGGCTACATCCATTCTCGGGCTCGCTCAACGTGACCTAGTGCTAGGACCGTGGGCTCGGCGTTGAAGGGCGCTTGTCGGCATTTCGGGGTTCGGGGTTTCGAGATGTAAAATGATGAGGAGCTCTTACCCCTCGAATCCCCGACTACCGACATGACATGATCGTGCACCACATGTCCTTTTGGATAGATGGCTTCTATTCTCCCCTGCACACTATGGGCGCGATCTATTGTGTTAACTTCGACGCAACTTCCTTATTCGCGATTTCCTGTCAACCGTTGATCTGCTCATATGGATGGATCCAGACCGTTGACACTATAATCCTGCCCGCTCGCTTGATTTTAAGTCCGAAAAGGACTTTTTCTGTGTGTTGCGCTTGGGCGATCCTCGTGCAACCTGCAGACCTGGATATCCCGATGTTGAAGACCAAAATTTTCGCTAACAGAAACCATGACCATTTTCAACTATAGTGAACCATGATCATTTCCAATAAATAAATTAGTGCATTAATAATGTATTATTGTTTTAATAATTTATTTATTAAGGTATTAATACTTTAATAATGTATTTATTAATGTATTAATATTAATAATGTTTTACTAAATACATTAAGATCAATGTATTGCTATTTTCTTAATAGTTTATTAATATATTGCTTTATTAGTATATTAATACTTTAACATCAAGTATTAATTAACATTGTAATGGTGTATTAATACTTTAATTGATACATTAATGTATCATTACATTATTAATGTATATATAATATTACATTCCATTATTAATGTATCAATTAATTAGTCAATGTATACTTTAATGAATGAATACATTATTATTGTATTATTAATTTAATATTAGACATTAATGTATTAGTACTTTAATTTATACATTAGAGTAATGTAATAATTTATCACTTTAATTTATACATTATAATAATAGATTATTAAATACATTAAGGTATCAATCATTAATACATTAATGTAATGTCTTACTAATACATTACATTAATATAATACATTAATGATTGATACCTTAATGTAATGTGTTACTAAATACATTATATTAATATAATATATTAATGTGTTACATTAATACATTGTTATTATATATTATTTATATTAATACATTAATGTGTTACATTAATACATTGTTATTATATATTATATTAATGTAATAAATTAATGGTCATCCCAAGATATTGTTGGCAGCCAATTCAATTTTTTTTAAATTGCCCTAAAAAGATGCCTACACCTACTTGTCCCCTAAACGACAAGTCATCGTCGCATTTCGCAACTAGACATTTGTTTCATTTCTTGCGTTAATTGCGATTTGATTTAGATTCACTTTTCACAACTGAAAGTGTGAAAACCTCTTCATCGTTATTTGGACTGTTATCATATGCTGAAAAGAACTTACCTTTGGTTTGCTATTAAGTGGCTGGAGTATTCTTTCAAACCATATCCATTTATATACTCTTAGTTTGATTGCGCATTTTGATTAATGAGATTTTGAGCATGTTGAGTTATGGGTTATATTTGATTTCATAAGGGTCATGATTGATGTTGGTTTTATATGATATGATCCTTATTGTTTAAAACCTTTGACTTGTCGATTTTACAAAATCTTTGGTCATAATGTTTTATAAGACTTTGATTATTTATTATGCTATGAGCGCATGATCAATATATGAGTTTTGATTTGTATGGCAAAGGTTTGAATTATAAACCCCAACCCGGTAAACTTTTGGTTTGATAGTCTGAATTTATACAATAGCGATTGGATTAACATTGGTTTAGACGTTTGTTTTGATTTAATGATTAATACGATGGTGCGTTGGTAAAACTTTGGATTTCATGTCGGATTGAACTATACACTTGGCGCATGAAAATAGCATATGGTTTTGGTTCTACACTTGATCGATGGCATGTTGATACGATTATACACCGATTTGGGTTAGCCGATTAATATGTTTAAACATTATGATTATTGATGGAACAGTGTTGTACTCAGCCATTAATGCACTGCATGGCAGTGATAATCCCACCACCTTTGCATGCATTACATTGATTCATCCCTCTTTGAGCGCTTGCAGCTGTTAAGCCTCATCATTTGACTTCTGCATTTTGCATTGTTCAAACCAAACCCTACCATGTACAGAAGCCATGGCTCCTGTCGTAAGGGTCGAGCCCAACGGGTGCCAAGCACTGTTGATGTTTGATAGCGCTTATAGCGACCTAGAAAATCTTAGGTGGCTCCCATTCATAAGGAAATTCGATGGTTATAACCCTATTGTGGCTCGGCAATTTGCGTTATCATTCGATGGCTGCCGAGGCAAAGTTGGAGATGTCCAACTTGAAATCACTGAACAGTTTCTCAGCTCGGCAACTAGCCTGCCTGTTATGGGACAAAAGTGGTCGAAGAAATGCAAGGTAGATTATGTCCCGTGGACATTGTTGTTCCAATATCGAACAGTGAAATCATGCGACAGAGGTTTTCCTGCAAAAATGCTAAAACCGCGCTGGTATGACCTCCTAATGATAATCAAGCAATTCATTACTTGCGAGGGAAGGTACGGGTTCATTTTCCTGTTTCATCTTCGTCTATTCATGGTTTTTATGGGTTTCAAACTTAGTATGACCCACTATCTCCATAGAATTTTGTTCAAAATGGCTAAGAGATACAAGTGTAACCTGGCTGATACCAGCCTCTTCCATTTGGGGTTGATTAAAATGATTATGGTTTACGAGTTGGGGTTACGTCGTGATTGTTGGGATGATTTTCTTAGTCGTAATGGCTTTGAAGAATCAAACCCTCCACAAGTTGATAAGCCTATGGTGACCGAAACCCAACCTGTCCCCCCTATGCCTTACAGCGTTTTGTTACCCAAACCTCTACCCGACCCACCTTCGAAGTTGCCTATGGTTGTGACTAAACACGTTGAAATTGATAAACCCGCAACCAAAAAGCCTAAAGCTAAAACTGGTGCGAATTCTAAAGGCAAGAAAAATGCTAGGTTAATATCTCGCATGGCGAGAAATAAGCCTAAACCCCCTACCAAATCAGAGCTTATCGTGGTCAGGGAAGACTCTGATTCAGAGATTGAACATTTTCTCGTCGACGAGTATCCTTAATCGGAAAGCTTGTGTGATAAACCTCCTTATGAATTTGTCAAGAATTTACCTCCTTGTCTGTGGGATAATCCTAACTTTCCTGGCATTGAACCACCCCATGGAACCCTCGGTGAATCATCGAAACCCTCGGTTGCTCAACCCGTTGCTCCACCTTGCGATCAGTGTGGGTTATGGTTGGAGAGATACTACTTGGATGTGCCGATGTTGCAATCCAGAATCCATGATTTGGAAAACCAAGTGACAAAGCTCATTGGTCATAACGCGAAGGTGCAACCTGACGACAAGAAGCAACGAACAACGGGTTCAATTCTATTCAAGAATGTTGAGTCAGCCACGGCATTTGTCAATTCGAAATTGGCATAGCCTCAGCAATCTCGCTGGTATAACTTTCACCCATTTATATGGCACATTCATAAACTCTGTGTACATTGTTGACCTGCTCTGTCATGCATTTGTTGTATATAAGTTTTAATTAATTTTTGGATTGGTTTTTGATTAGATTTAATCTGATTGATCATGATTGGATTTGATTTGAATACTCTGTTATTAAAGATTGTCGATATATTTTCTAAACACAGGTTATTTTGGTATCCCAATCTTGGAACACAGTCAATATCTCTTTTGATTTGGCTATACCCTGTGCGATATGATGGGCAAATTGGTTAGCTGTTCTGATTGTATATTCTATGTTCGGACCAATTCGTATATCATTTTTGTTACATAATCAAATTACGAATAGATATGAATAGTGGTTGTTACAATTTGGATTGTATTCGATGGTAACATATATATCGTTTGAATTTGATTTGAGGAATGAAATTGATCGTATCCAGTCTTACGATTTGTGTCTATAATAAAATTCAGTCATATCCATTTCAGTTATATGCCCGGTTTGTAGTATGGATTATGTTGACTCTGTCAAGACCCTGTCTGTTGACTGTGTGGTGATCAAACATGAAAATCGTTGAGTCGATATTCATGGAGTATGATTTCATCCGATTACAATTGAAGCAATTTACATATCGTGCTTTTAACTGAATGATATCAATCTATTGTTATGACTATAACTAGTCAATGATAGTTATGACCATTATTTCGGTCATACCTGTAAACTGTTTGAAACTCAGCGAACGAAGTCTATGGCTGGATTCTATGGATATAGTTATGCATGTAATCGTGACGGATTTTCTATATTGGAAATTGATTAAACGATATGAACCTTATGCAAATCAATTATTATTGTCTCGTATCTTATACAATTTGGTTCACCATTGATTGCATTTATGAAATAGTCATGTTAAGATTTGATCTGATTTTATGGCAATTGGAAAAACAGAGCATTCTTACCCTGTCCTGATTGCATTATTTTCGATTTGGTTTAATTTAAAGGATAATTTTAATTGAATCATTAGTAATTCGTTTTGGATTTTATTTTATTTGATTATACCTGGTCCTGTTTGCTATTTTTGACTGGCTACAGAATTAGGTGATTCTGTAGCTAAGTCTGTAGAGTCAATTTTTTATTATTTTTTCAATAAAATATCCTTCTAATTTGATCTTTGTGTTCTATTGTAGGCAAATTCAAATTGGAAATAGATATCATGAGCAGTTAGGGGATGATCTACAGATTTTACTTGCATCTTATTTCCTTAGTTTAGGTGATTTTGGGATATCTCCCAGGATATGTAAACTTATTTGATATTATCCACAAGGAAGTTTTACCTTGTGAAGAAACCTATATATACTTATGATTTTTGTAATAATGAACATCCTTAGTTGTGGGAGAACAAGGATATGGAATTCTATCATGAACTGGAGCAGAATTGATGTTTTGTCATAGCTTTTGCTTTTCAATATATCGACACTTTGTTCCATGTTTTGTATATCACTTTGTTTATGGTTTAGTATTACGTTTGCTATCTAAATCAAATGCAAATGATATAATCTTATTATTGTTATTCATATCTTGTTTCTTCCAAATAGATAAAAGACATAACAATTGTTAGTTCAGTTTGTGAATGATAGTTTTACCTTCTTCATAAATTGAATTGTTATATATAAGTTTTCTACATAATAGGCTTCCCTTATTGCAGGAATTTATAATCAGAAGATTGTTATGATTTTATTTTATGTCTTGTTTGTCCTGTAACATACTTCAAGAAGTAGCATAGTTGATCGTTTCCAAAAAGCTTAAGAACTAAATGGTGTGAATTTCTTCCTCCATCCAGCTAAGAAGTCATCATACACAGGGCAGACTTGGAGCGTTTCCAGGTCAATTAGAATGTTGTTTACTGTTTTCATTAAGTAGTTTAAGATATATGTAAGTTTATTAGATTTATATTAGATTGTTTAATTTCAGTAAATATATTAGATCGTTTAATTTCAGTAGTTTTTATTTCTTTTTCATAAAATATAAAAATCAAAAAAGAGATTCTTGGTTGTC
>JZKD02S0663903.1:227554-241989 GCA_000966675.3 Picea glauca | reverse complement strand
TTGATATTATCCACAAGGAAGTTTTACCTTGTGAAGAAACCTATATATACTTATGATTTTTGTAATAATGAACATCCTCAATTGTGGGAGAACAAGGATATGGAATTCTATCACGCACTGGAGCAGAATTGATGTTTTGTCATAGCTTTTGCTTTTCAATATATCGACACTTTGTTCCATGTTTTGTATATCGCTTTGTTTATGGTTTAGTATTACTTTTGCTATCTAAATCAAATGCAAATGATATAATCTTATTACTGTTATTCATATCTTGTTTCTTCCAAATAGATAAAAGACATAACAATTGTTAGTTCAATTTGTGAATGATAGTTTTACCTTCTTCATAAATTGAATTGTTATATATAAGTTTTCTGCATAATAGGTTTCCCTTATTGCAGGAATTTATAATCAGAAGATTGTTATGATTTTCTTTTATGTCTTGTTTGTCGTGTAACATACTTCAAGAAGCAGCATAGCTGATCGTTTCCGAAAAGCTTAAGGACTAAATGGTGTGAATTTCTTCCTCCAACTAGCTAAGAAGTCATCATACACAGGGCAGACTTGGAGCGTTTCCAGGTCAATTAGAATGTTGTTTACTATTTTCATTTAGTAGTTTAATATAGATGTAAGTTTATTAGATTTATATTAGATTGTTTAATTTCAGTAAATATATTAGATCGTTTAATTTCAGTGGTTTTTATTTCTTTTTCATTAAATATAAAAATCAAAAAAGAGATTCTTCGCTGTCCTAGGGCAGCAAACACATGAGTTTTGCAGGTTTTAATCAAATATGTAGGGTGTTCATAGTGTATATTTGTGAATAAGAAATATTATAACTAATAATTAGATAGTTGATTTGAGTTATTATTAGTAGTTTGTAGATAGAATAGTTGGAATAGTTTATATTTAGTATATTAGTTCCTTTCTTTGTTTTATTAGTTTCTAGTTTCCTTTATTTTAGTTAGTTTCTTGTATTTAGTTATAGTTAGTTTGCTTTATTAGTTTAGTTAGATTAGTTAATTCAGATCATTTTTTTCTCTTTGGTTTTTTTAGGAGACCTTAGAGCGGCCAACGGAGCCGTTAAACTCGTCAGGGTGGTCCATTCCAAACGGCTTGGGTTATTTAGACAACTCCGGACCGATTCCACTCTCCCAGTTGACGGACGGTCAATTTCGCCCGTCAACAGATATTTAGGCAGTCAACTAGCAATAATCACTTTATAAAAGTGGTTGATATACGTAGATCAGCATTATTAGTATCTATATATATAACCACTTTTATAAAATGGTTGTTACTAGTAAAATATCACAATAATAACAAAACCTTATATCATTTTCCTCCAAAACAATATCAATTTATTATAACACTTAATTTAATTTTTTTCACTCAATTAACAATCCATATCCTTTGAAAACATTAATTTAATCTTATTGACTAATAATCAATTAACAATCCATATCCTTATGGAAGAAACTAATAATAACGAATACATTATTAAAAATAATGTAGCAATCCTTAAAATTCGATATCCATATGAAATAAACTAACCAAAATGATAAGTAGATTGTCAAACATTTAAAATGATGAAAAACTATTACAACATTTATATAAATACTACTAAAATTTATAATAATGTAACTATTATAAAAACTATATAAATAATAACAAAATAATTAATGATATATAAAAACTTTAATTTAATATTTCAACTTTTAATTCATGTCCATGTAATAGGAACCCAATTATAATTTTATTCGTGTGGTTTCGACTACTCAACAATTCTATGATAATAGTAATCTTGTGCACTTTTATTTTATGATTTTTTTTAAAAAATTATTTATTTGAGAGTTCTCCCTGTTATACGGTGCTTGACATCTGGCATCGCTGCTACAATAATCTAATTAACCGATCGAGGTATATATATATAATAAAAAGGTAAAACCCAGCGCTGGTCGTGATAATATATATCTGAGCATGTACATTGACTTCTACATAGAACCGCTTCTACATCTCTCTAGGATTTTATATATTATTCGCACTCATTTAAATCATTCTCATTGCAAAACAACAACTCGTGGCGAGGTGTAACAATGTTTGAAGGTGTGCAATGAACTAGGAGAGTGAGTATAACCAAACCAAGCAAATATAGTAGTCTTTGAGGGCTCCATCTACCATGGAGTTGAAGTCCTATTGTAACAAATATGGCCCTAGGTGTAGTGCTAGGATTGATGTGGAATATAATATACTTGGTCATGGAAGTAAGATAAAGTAAAGGAAAGTTTGGACATTGGTTGACAATGTTGGGATGTGACTATATATTGAGCTCAATAGTGTTGCCATCATTTTTAGAAGTGAGGATGTGTTTGTGTTGGTGTGTTGTTTTAGTGTGGGCACTTTTGAGAGACTTGCCTGAAGAGTTGATGTATAACTTTGTAACCACTAGAGACTTTGGTTGAATCTATCCTTGTTATCTGATATTTAATGGTGATGTATAGTAAATATAAGGGATGGTGAGTTGATTATTGGGAGAACCATGGTTGAGATACTGAGATGAACGTTCTTGTGAAAGTGCAACTAAGGCTCAAAAAAAGTTTTTGAATGCTCTGCAATGTGGATGAGAGGTGATCGAGTTGCAACACCTCTCAAAAAAAGTTGTTGAATGCTCTTCAATGTGGATGAGAGGTGATTGAGTTGCAACACCTAATGTGTGCCTATGTACTATGCCAAATAGAAAGGGTGTCTTGTATATTAGAGGTCTAGTTGTAGTTATGGCCCTGAGACATGTATTATGTGTTGTGTTTAGATGCATGAGTAAAATAGTGTCATTATTAAAAATGAGAGTGCACACTAGAGGGAGAGATTGTGCATTGATTGGACTATCCAATGTGTTCGCATAGGGATCCATGTCTCTATGATAAACAATATTGGAGAGTTGGTCATGTAGATTTTATTGGTGCTTAGTGAGAGAATTGAGGTGAGGGAGTGAAATGGTTAAAGAGGGATGCATAGAAGGATTGAAGAGAAGGCACTTGGGAATTGATATGAGAGATGGTATATAGGGTAGCTATAGGAAGGAGGAGGGTTTGAAAACAAGGCAATATGATATTGTAGTGAGTGGGTTAAAAGATATAGATAATGAGGATGGATTGGAGAGAGAGAGAGAGAGAGAGAGAGAGAGAGAGAGAGAGAGAGAGTTAACACTATATAGATAATGCACTCGAGGGAGAGATTGTGCATTGATTGGACTATCCAATCTATTCATATAGGGATCCATGTCTCTATGATAAACATTATTGGAGAGTTGGTTGTGTAGTTTTTCTTGGTGCTTAGTGAGAGAATTGAGGTGAGGGAATGAAATGTTTAGAGAGGGATGGATAGAAGGATTGAAGAGAAGGCACTCGGGAATTGATATGAGAGATGGTACATAGGGTAGCTATAGGAAGGAGGAGGGTTTGAAAACAAGGCAATAGGATATTGTAGTGAGTGGGTTAAAAGATATAGATAATGAGGATGGATTGGAGAGAGAGAGAGAGAGAGAGAGAGAGAGAGTTAACATTATATAGATAGTGCACTGGAGGGAGAGATTGTGCATTGATTGGACTATCCAATGTGTTCATATAGGGATCCATGTCTCTATGATAAACAATATTGGAGAGTTGGTCATGTAGTTTTTCTTGGTGCTTAGTGAGAGAATTGAGGTGAGGCAATGAAATGGTTAGAGAGGGATACATAGAAGGGATTGAAGATAAGGGACTTGGGAATTGATCTGAGAGATGGTATATAGGGTAGCTATACAAAGGAGGAGGGTTTGAAAGCAAGGAAATAGGGTATTGTAGTGAGTGGGTTAAAATATATAGATAGTGAGGATGGATTGGAGTGAGAGAGAGAGAGAGGGGGGCGGGGGAGGGGTAAGTGGTTGTGTTGTAGTAGTTGGAGGAAGTATATCTAAGGAGAGATTTTTTATGTAAGCTTGATTGCTAAACTACACTAAGGAGAGAAAGGAACAATATAAGTGGTTAATTTATATGATTTTTCATCTTTAAAGAGAGTATGGGTATTATGGTGAGCATCATAGAGAGCCTTGTTGTGATGTACCTACACCCCATGTTGGGCCACATTACTAAACCAAATCAACATAACATAAATATGATATCATTTTAATATGAATACATATGTGCAACATGAAAAAAATGACTCATGCAACCATCATTCATCTCTAGAATTATAAATGCAAATTATTTCTCACACATAACAACATTCAAACACACAAAATAAAAAATAAACACAACATTAACACATTAAATAAGAACAATGACCATAAAACTTATCTTTATGAATGTTTTCACAACTCACTATAGACGATGGATGCTCCACCTAACCGTAGAATCTGTTTCTATATTTCTCTCAGCAACAGGTCTCCCTCAAGCTAGGGATATGAGTCTACAAGGACAAATATGCTCCTATGGATGGCTAATGTCTAGTCTAATAGCCTCACACTCAGTAAATTTACAATGGCATGGCTCCTACAACAATTCCAAATGCCCATATCTCTTCCCCATCAGTCTACACAACCCAAGGGATAGGATTTCCTTCTCTACACCAAAATCCCTTAGACAATCCTCATCCCCTCTTGGGCTCCAACACAGACCAACCAGGAATATCTCAACTAAGGGATCTAGGAAATCCATTTATAACATGAGTGCTCACAATAGCATTTACACATGTTATTGGGTAATTTATCAATAAGAACTCTTCACAAGTATGATAGCCTAATTCTCAACATAATTTCAAGCTTAACCAAGATGTTTTTCAAACATAGTGCATGGCTACTACTTCTTCCAACACCCAAACTATGTTTTCCCTTTCTTCTTCCAAGATGTAAAATCAACTCTCCCCCTTTACTCAAATTTATTTTTCTTTTTCTCCCATGCATGTTTGACTCTCACAATTCCCCAAAATGATTTTTCTTGGCCATGCTTTCATAAATAGGTGAGATGGATATTTCAACCACCTCTTACATGCATTCAATGATACAATTCCTATCATGAGTGTACTTATCTCATGCCCTCTTAGCTAGGTGATATGAATATCTCACCAAGCTTTTAAATGCATTAAATTATTGGGTTTTAGTAAGTCAAATGGTGTAAATAGTTAATGACAATAAGATTTATGGATGTGGTATAGGACTCTAAGCATGTGGATTTTCCTTCAAACCCCCCTTTATCCCCCTCTCGTGTGGAATCATAGCCCCTCATGACTTTGTCCATGTCAATCTATAAGTAGTGGTGTATTTCATTTTTGTTATTTTCAATGTACAATGTTTACATAGGATCATATCAAGACAATCAAGTGGATAAATGTCAAAGCAAAATTGTCTTTGAATGGTTCAATGGAAAGCATTATTGCAAATCTTTTATTAATTAGTAGACAAGTGTCATGCTACTGTACCCAACTAAGATGATGTGGAGAGGTATGGGGAGTTGTGAGAAGTTGTAGGAGATAAACAAAGTCATAGGATATGAGGTTCTTTTGACTACCATTTTGAGTATCATGGTGGCCATTCTGTCTTTAATCTATACATTATGAGTGAAAAAAAAGTTGGGAGATTGAATGGTATCATCTTGAGTTGGGAGAAGGAAAAACAGGTCTCATATGCAAGGGTTTGGTAAGGTAACTATTTCTAGATCTGATTGAGGATCTGATTGAGGGGAGGGAATTGTAGGAGGGTCTTCAGATTTATAGTTAGACTAATTGATATGAAAGTATTTGGATGTTGCTTAAAATTTTAATACATGGAAATATAATGCAAATTGTGTGTAGATTTGATGGAAGTGACACCATTGGTTTTGGTTAGAGGATGAAGAGGCAGTGAATTTAGTGTTTTGAGGGTGAGCTGGAGAGGGAAACATGCTAGGATTAGGGTTGCAACAATTATGGCTAGTTGTGGGGATAGGGTTGTGAGAGGGATGGAAACTATGGAATCCCTCTACTTTTTGTTCAACAACCAAGGGATGGATAAAGGCTTCGTTAAGGGTGTTTCTCTCAAGAAAAGCAACTTCATAGAAAAAAAGGTTCCATGATTAAAGTTGAGTATATGTACCTCATTCAATTCTTGAGTTTGGAGTTGATTCCATGGTTTTGTGGAAACCTCAATATATTGTTGTACTGCTTGGTCAGGCACTTGACAAAGTTGTAACCACCTACACATGAGATTGGATAGATACCCCAGGGGTAGAAACATTACCTTATTTTTTCACAAAAGGAATTCCAAGTGGTGATCAGATTTGGAGAAAATCTCGATGTAGCATCATCATTAAGTTTGATGTACAGTTATAGTGTTATGAACTATGATTGCCACCAAGTTTGAGTGATCCCTTCTAAATGGTTATTAGCAAGGAAAAATTGTTGATCCTTTATCATATCTAGGAAATTCTAGAAGTAGGATGTGAGGCTATAGATCCATGAATCTAAGATGGAAGCCTTAGGTTTCTTGTTTTAGTATTCAAGGAGGGCACTGGATATTTCTTGGGCCAAGTTGTTTAAGGATGATTCTCCCTCATTTGAAGAGGAATGTTTGTGAGAAACCATAATTAAAATAGGTGAGTTGTGAGGGAGAAGAGTTTGGAAATCCTAGTGTTTAGAGAACCCTAAGACAATAGAGAAGGAAGGTGCACTTGGCTTGGGCAAGCCAACAAGAGGGAAGGAGGGAAAAATTTGGGTAGGAAGATATTCTCCAAGACAAATATGAAGGAAAAGAACTAAAAAAATAATAAACTAACATGAGAATTCTAGACTAATATTATTGAAGAAAAGCTTCCACTTCAATTCTAGACTAAATTAGGGACTGGATTGAGAGCAGGCTCAAATGTATATCTAGGTGGGAGAGTGTTTCTCCAAAGGAACCCAATTTAAAAAAAAAAAATCTTGTTGAAGAAGGATTCCACTTCAATTATAGACTAAAGTAGGGAATGGATTGAGAGCAAACACAAATGTAGATCTAGGTGGGAGGACACACTCCAATACAATCAGATCTGAACTTCGACTACAATAGCCAAGTGATTATTTGTGGGTGGGGAATGGAGACAAAAGATACTAGAAACAAAAGACTTGGTAGGCCTAGACTAATGCTCTATACCAAATGATGAGAGTAAATACCTCTCAAACTAGGAAACCTTATTATGAAAGGGAAGCATACATCTTGAAGCAAGAATTAACCTGTAAACAAAGATAAATAACAATATATATATAAATAAATTCAAGGAGAAATGGATTAATTTATTCATCCTATCCAATGGCCTTATATAAGATTGAAATGGGTCCATACTATGCCACACACAACCCAAAGGCTAGAAAGGTGCAACTACATGCTCACACATCAAGTAAAATTTGCTTAACTACCTAGTAGGAATGACAAAACATTTCCCTAGAAGTTGGGTGCTACTTTGTAGAGGCTATATAAGTTGGTAATTATTGTATAGAAGCTAAGGGGTTTGTCCTCGTCGGGGATAATACCTTGGCTATTCATATCAAAACATATCAAACTTGATAATGTTTTTATCACATTGGTTGATTATTCTTTCATAAAAGTTGTTAATATCAAATTTGAAGACATTGACAATACTAAATACAATCAAAGGTAAGAAATTTTCGATGATATACTTTTACATATTTCATGTGGAAAAGATAATTTTAATAAGTGAATAATTTGAGTAATGATATCCCTAAAGTATGTATTTGATCTAGGTTGTAAATATTTGGATACTATATATATGTTTATAGAGCATGTGTTAAATTATTATGAGTATATTCCAAGTAAAGGTTATATAGGCATTGTATTTTGGTAGGTTAACTCTGGTGACCAAGTTCTTTGAACTTCTTACATGATGTCTTGAGATCAATTTCTAGGCTAACTTCTTCTATTCCATGCTTCATTCAATGTCCCTGTTAGGTCAAGCATTGTAATCAACATCGATGAGTTTGTGTTTGGTTCCATATGTGAATGTGGATTAGTGCTCAAAAGTTTCTATGTAAGGTGTTCCTTGGGGAAAATGATATATTGGCATTATAGGTGAGCAATAAGGGTTCACTTAGTAAACCTATGGCATAGCATGTGCATTCATGGGATATTAAAGAATACCCCTAATTTTAGTTTTACCTCCCAAATGTTTTATTATTGATACCCCCTCCCTATACTTATTTCCAAATAGAATAACCCCTTATTTTCACCAAATATTGTAAGGACCATTTTTTTAAAACATGTTTCATACCCCTTATTATTTCTACCCCTAGTATATTGGTCCAATATTTTACATACGTATCTAACATCTACTTTAGAAATGTTGTTTATCATACACTACTTGAGCTTTGAATCAAAATTATCAAACATATTCCTTACAAATCAGGATACCATTTCATCTTTGGACCCCTCTATGAAATTTGTGGTCATTTTCATTGCTCGTTCAAAGACTGTCATGGTTCATTGAGAATTTCTATAGGTACAACTACTAGAGATGTATCACCTTGCTCCATGATATTCTTCACTTCCAACCAAAAAATCACAAATATGGATCTCTTGATATTTCTAATTCAAGGCTCATCACATAGTACTTCCAACCACTTATTGATTATTCCAATAAGAGAAGGCACCAATACTCCAATACTAGCATTTTCAAACTATGTAGGATTCTAGGAACACCTCTTACTTCCAACATCCTTATTATTTCAATCATAAAAAGGATTATAGCTTATCAAAGATCAATACAACTTCAGGAGGAAAAGATGACATGCTTTCTATGTAATGTCATGAACACCTCCTAATTATAGAATTTCTTAACAACAAAAAAAATATTTCAAAATTTGTGCAAATTACTTCATTATAGAAATAGTACCATATCCAAAGAATCTATAAATATCGTATTAAATTCGATGTCCCTTGATTGAAAAATAATTTAGACAAAATCCTAGAATGATTTTTTTCCTTCGTAGGGAAGCATTTATCTCCCCCCCCCCAACTCCCCGAATATGTGTACTCTTAGTTTAATATTAAAAGACCCCTCAACCCCTTAATACCATTCAATATATTGAATTATCTTTTAACAATACTTAATGCCCCCAATATGAACACACATGATATGATATTGGTTTATTTGTGAATCACATGTGTGTGTGAGCAATGTATAGATATATGTTTACCTCATGTGTGTAGATATAGGCATTAGAGGGACATAATTTCCCATTGTGACATTCTAGGAGGGGCGGAGGTATATTTTCCAATGGTAATATCTCTAGTGGAGGTGGAGGTCTTTGGGGCCACACAAAGAGAACTCCTAGGGAATAAGGAGGGGCTTTAAGGGCAATAATGAGGTTATTAATTTGTTACACTAGTTGTAGGTGTTTATGGAAATATGAATGCATTATGGTCACACTAGCCATTAGATCATTTTGGATAGTAATGTCATTGTGTCAACACCATCTATAGTTATATGGTGATTGAGTATTGATCATATGTAATATGTCCTTTCTCTTTGAAAGTTATGTCATTCAAGATCATGTTTTCTTAATTGTTCCATTTCTTCATGGGATTCATTCTCTCCATCTCTCCTAACATGTCCTTGCACTATCCTTCTTTGTTCTTCAATTTTTTCATTACTAGGATACATGTTTATTTTTTGTTCAATATTTTACTCTATATGTATACCCCCCCCCGCAAAAAAAAAAAACAAATTGTGGTTTTTTGCGTCTATTTTTGGGTGGATTTTGGTACATGGTTTTCAACAATGGTTTTCTATTTCTAGTTAATAAATTAGGGTGTTTGACTAATCTGGGTTATTGGATTAGGGCTTTGGATGATATGAGATCCTATATGTATATTGTATTGTAAACAATGTATGAGTAGATGAATATAGAAGATGTTGGTTTTCCTAGTTTGGGTTTCCAGAGGAAAAATATCTTTGTAATGTGTATATTTTCCATTGTATCTTTTTTGTTCTTTTATTGAAAATATGTTTGTAGTAAATAATTGTACACGGTTAAAATCTACAAAACTAACCTTTTTTTTTTCAATTTTTCATTATAAGGAGACATAATTATGGTTTCTTTAATATTTTAGTCTAGATATATATCCTATAACACATAAGTAAACATAAAATTCAATGCATCGCTAGTAGGAACTTTATCACCCATTACATAAATCAATGCATTCAAAGAAAAAACTTAATAATTATATTTTAGAATCAATGCAACATAAAAATGAACATAATAACTCTACATTGAAATCAATGCATGTAAAGAAGGAACTTAAAAACTTGACACTTGGATTAATGCATTGTAAGAAGTAAGACGGATTATATTAACTTGATGTTGAAAATGGTGTATAAATAAAAGGTAAGAATCCATATCACAAATAAAGGTTATGAGTAAGTTCTAAGAGTCCACATTTATAACCCATAATATCTCCATTACAATCGCTATCAAAGCCTACCAAGGTCCCAAAGTTTTCTAAAATTCACTAGAATGGATTGCAATTTCATGTATTACTCACAACCATAACACTTTCCACACTTGTCTAAATCTCATTCTTACCACAATAGTGTACACATTATTATCATTACTATATAACTAATGACTTGACAATTAGGTCTATGATTGAGTTAAAATATGTAAAACTATGAAATGAATCATTAAATTTTGTCTCATTCCTTTTTCTAATTCTATATTTTATGTTTTATTTTTATTCATAACATGACTCACATTCCTCTATATATTATATATCATTTTTTATTAGTGTAAGTTGTCCCTTAGGTTGTTTGTTATATGAGTGTAGGCTAATCTTGAGGTCGTCTATCATATGAGTGTAGGTTGTCCATTATTTGAAGGTAGATTGTCCTTAAGGGTCACATATACACAATTATGTGGCGAATTTGACTAATTTATATCACATTGACCTCATGATCCTTAATGGGTTTCTTTATTTTTATTATTTATAATGATAATCATTATAACGTTTAAATATTTTGAAGAAAGTTTTGATTTTTTTAAATAACATATTATCTTTATTTTAATATTAAATAAACAATTCGTATATACATAATTATGTGACGAATTTGACTAATTTATATCACATTGACCTCATGATCCTTAATGGGTCTCTTTATTTTGACCTTATGATCCTTAATGGGTCTCTTTATTTTTATTATCTATAATGATAATCATTCAAACGTTTAAATATTTGAAAAAAGTTTTAATTCTTTTAAATAACATATTATCTCATTTTAATATTAAATAAACAATTCTCATGAATGCACAACGATGCTAAATTACAAACAACAATGCTCATACATGTAAATCAAAACTAACTAATTATTTTTCACGTGTTTGTGACATAAATTATTTCATGCCTTGTGAATAGAAGCCTCGATCTTTTTGTATTGAAGACTTGTCCTCCATTTTAACAAAGTTTAATGTAAAAAGCAGTGGAAATGAAGAGCATTTCTCCTCAAGTCATATATATCTCATGTAAACCTAATCCGTCTTTTCATGTAAATTCAAATTACACTAATTTACATTATATTTTTTTAGTTAATATACTTACATTATATTTTTTTCATGTAAATCCACATACTCATATAGTTAATATACTTATATTATATTTCTTTCATGTAAATCCACATACTCATATTAATATATGAGCATCAATAACATGTATGTATTCATTTAAATCCTCTCATAATAACACATAACATGTAAATCATTATCTTTATAATCAAACAATCTCCTTTTTTTTTTATGTAAATCCATGCATTAATAACCATATATTATATAATTCTTATGTAAATACATACATTAATAACCATATATTATATAATTCTTATGTAAATACATACATTACTCAAATGGTTGGGTAATACTTGTGTTATATCCCACCCATTAATAAGACACATACTTTTCCTCCATTTAAGCAAAGCTCTAGAAATACACTATAAAGAAAGAAGTGAGAGTGAAAAAGAAATATATGAGTTATATCCTTAAATATATAACATTATATCCTTATAATATTAACCCAATCTATGTTATCACATAAATCCACATTATATTCTTCCAAGTTAATATAGTTTTAATAAATCGTAAGAATATCTTTTTTCTGTAAATAAACACATAATAAAACATGTAAATTCTTTTCGTTATACTCATGTAATATTTTTCTTATATAAATTCATCCATTAATAATCTTATATTATATCCTTCCTATATAAATTTATTTAGTAAACAACATGCATCACACCTTCCTATATAAATTTATTTAGTAAACAACATGCATCATACCATTATTATTCTTGTGTAAATCTCCAAGCATTACGTTAATAACAAGACATATAATTGCACATCCACTCATACCAATACACATTACATCTTTATCACTCATGTAAATCCACACATCAATAACACACAAATAGTATGATTCAAGTCATACAATTAGATTAATGTTAATATGTTTGCATTATATCATTTTCAGATAAATGTCTATCCATTACATTAATAACTAGTAACATGAAAATCTTACTTTCATATTCTTTAGTCTTTATTGTATGATTTGTGAAATCTAGTTTTTTGTAAAGAATATATTAATAGATACAAAATAAATTTGGAAGATTTGATTGAGAATTTGTATGGTACTGATCTAATCAAGTTTTGTAGCTCTCAATATCTAATCATTTACAATGGTTTAATGAAGTGGTCGAAATCTAACCAAATGACTTGTATTTGTGGGTCGAGTAGCAACGTTATGGATTACGCGATATCAGATATACTTGTATACAACCAAATAGTAAATTTTATCCTTTTAAATGACCATGAGCCTGACTATAATCATTGACCTTTAACACTGACTCTAAATTTCATCATGAACGAAAACCTCATTGAAGAGAACTCTAATAACCAAAGGAACTTGGTTTTTGACAAAAATAAATACAATCACTTCTTAAAGGACTTAAACTCTAAATTAAATCCTCTATCAGATAATAACAATATCAAAGACCTTTATCATAATTTTACAAGAACCCTCTCTACTTCCATAAAAAAAATCTCTATCAAAGTGTTGTGTAAAAGGAAAAATAGAATTTCCAACCCCTGGTATGGTGATGAGTGTAAACTTGCTAGAAAATTCATTATGAATGCCTCTAATGAGTCTTTGAAATCTGATAAGATTAATAGATATAAAACCCTAATTAAAAGAGAAAAAAGGTATTACATAAATTGAAAGAAAGAGAAGCTTTTGCGCCTATCTAAGATATATCCAAAGAAATTTTGGAGGTAAATTTTGACTCATAAAACTAAATAAATGGGTATGATTCCCCTGGCGGATTGGAATTCCTACCTTAAAAATATTTATGAATCCTCTAATGTTCCAGACAACATTCCAAACGTTTCTATAGAGGATGAAGTTTTTTCTATAGAAGACATAAATTTTGGGGTTAAACAACTCGCAAAATGGAAAGCTAAGGACATCAAAGGCTACCAAGTTGAAATATTAAAAATTGGAGGGCCTATCATCATCCCTCAAATACACAAGCTCTTCAATTTATCAGTCAAGTAGGGATTCCCTAAACCATGGACTCAAAGCCTCATTGTACCTATTTTGAAAAGTGGGGATAAAAGAAATCCCTCCAATTATATGACTATTATGATTAGCCCCATTTTAGCCAATATATATGAAAGTGTTTTGGAAAAGAAGATAAGCATATGGATAGAAAGACATGGAAAAAGAGATAAAGAATATGTCGGTTTTAGAGTCTATCATTCAACTGTGGACCACCTTGTCACACTTAGGATCATTATAGATGAGTGTCACAAAAATAAACCCATCTCTTTTGTTGTTTCGTTGAATTTAGGAAATATTTTGACATTGTCCATGGGACTAACCTTTGGAATAGCTTAGAAGAACTAAAAGTTCCCTCCAACTTGAGAGTTGTTGTGGTACAGTTGTGTGAAATTGTTATTTCTAAGTTTAGGAGCACCGAGGGATGGTTGGAAGAAGTTGATTGTGATATTAGATTCAAGCAAAGTTGTTCTTTATCCCCTACCTTTTTTGGCATATACATTGACAAGTTAGAAGATAGTTTGGAAGCTGCAGGTTTTGTTGGACCCACTCTTGCTAGTATAGTCATGATCCTTCTCTTATGTGTTAATGATATTGATCTTATGGAAAGGAATCCCTATGACCTCAGAAAGTAGCTTATAATCCTCTAGGACTTCTGCTCTAGTATAGGGATGACAGTGAACAATGAAAAAACGAAGGTTATGATAATTAAATCCAAAAACATCACCTATAATAGTTTCATGTATGACAACAACAACTTGGAGGAAGTGCCTTCATACAAGTATCTTGGAATCGATATTCATCACAAGCTCAATTGGAACTACAACATTGAGAAAAGGAT
>JZKD02S0663903.1:163905-202670 GCA_000966675.3 Picea glauca | reverse complement strand
GTTGAGTACTTATTCTGAGGTTTTTCTATGCTATATTGATATTTGGTTCCTAACACTTCCCCATTTGGATAGCGTAATCCTCTAGATTTATGGCCCAACAATTTTTTGATGGGCTTTAAGACTTGTCAATTTTTGGTATCCTTTGTTCTTTTTCTATTTTTCATGAATTAGTTTTTTGTATGCTTAAAACATACTTATCAGTAAAGAATTCTCAAGGGATAACCTCCCGACTAAGGCACAACAATAACCACATGCGAATTATAAGAAGCAATTATGATATCCAATCACATGAAAGAAAAAGATGTAAAGAATGTGATTTTTCTTAAGGCTAACTTTTCTAAAGAAATAAAAATAACAAGTAATAGATTAACTCATATATATTCCTTTGAGAAATAATTATCTGAAATAATTAATGAATATTTATTCAACATGCATTTAAATTTATGGCTATAAACCTATCAATAACCAAGAAATAATTCCAAAATTATCGATTATCAAACTAAAGCCAAACACTTACTAACATGCAAATTTAAAATAAAATATGAAACTAATTATAGTAGTTGCATTCACGATTTGCAAGATAACTTGGTAAAAGGAAAATATTACTAGACATCAATGAAAAAATGATGGAGGGAAGAACAATCCACTCTTTAATCATCAAATACATAGTGGTTCAATCCAATGCCTGGGCTCCAAATGAGCTTCTCTATTAATTATCGAAAGAAATTCTTCAATAAAATAAAATAAAATTTGTTTTTTCCAAAGATCCTTCATTATGGGTTGAACCCTCTTATATATATAGACTTATCCAATTAAAAATATCCATTTTGGTAAATAATGAATTGATTCAAGACGACATAGGTAATATGGGTGTTATGGGACTCGTATGCTCATCCAAGTACGTTGTCCATTGAGAGAAAATCTCAGTGCAGTTGTCCTCATACAGGAACCAATGTCGATCCATTGACATACTTAATGCATGCTTATTGTCCCAGAATCAGTGCACATACTTCTACATTCTTCCAGCTAATTTCTCTAACCTATCGATGATATTGAATTTATCGACGACATACTTTTTTTGTGTCCTCGTTCAATAGTAGTTATCTTGTTGACTTCGTTCTTGAACTAGTCGGCCCCTCACTTCAAACCTATCGATATTTCATCTATCAGTTGAAATTATATGGGAGAACCAAAAGTTGGTAATTAGATATCGACCATAGACCGATTCACTTTCTCTCACACTTGATTGTAGTGCTCCCATTCTTCTTCAACTTTGTCCCTAGGCTCTTCCAAAATCTTCGCACAATTATTTATTGTTGAATGCATCTAAGATATCCATTCATCCAAAAAGAGTTCTATGTTATCGACCTTCACACCCTTATCGTTTTCCACCTCTCCATGGAATTAGACTCAGTTTAGTTCTCTTCACCGTTTTCATACCACCTAAGCACTTCTTTGTAGGGATATCGAGTAGCAGGGACTCCTATTGAAGGGTGATTTCTTTCATAACCACATCTTCCTGCACCCTGAGGTCCTTTTCATGTTCCTCTAGCATGTATTTATTCAAGTTTTCCACCCTCCAACTTCTTAATAATACTGCACTTGATGCTTGAGGGAGGATATCTATAACTTGGATTGTTCCAGTTCTCTTTCTTCTATTATTTCTTTATTAAGTGACACATGGGAGATGGCCAAGTTTGCTAAATAAAGTTGGCTCATATTTTCTTTCTTAGTGTCTATGATCACCTCCTCTGAGGTACACAACACATTGTTGTCTAGTGTAGTCTTTATCTTCCTGTGATTTCTCTTAACTATGTACCTCCTCTTCCTATCATAGGGAAATGATTCTAAATAAATTACTTCTTACTCCACCATTTGAGGGATGGGTTGATAAACCCAATAAAGATTTATATTTAAACTTCCAGGAGAAGAAATTTTTTCTAAAATTGGATCTGAAGTTTTCACTTTTCCTGGAGTTTTCTTATCTTTTCCTTTTTCTTTCTCATTAGGCTTAGATTCCTCTATGGAATTATCTCGAGGTTTATCCCAATTTTCTTCCCCTTTCTTCTCCCACTTAGATAATGATCCATATGTTAAACTCTCATATGGTTTTTGAACCTAACTATCATTATCTGGAGTCTACTCAAGAATGGTGTTGGTGTCCTCCTTGTTTTACTGGCTATGCTTTGCATCTCCTCCACCATCATTTCAATTTTTTTGGTTATGTTCTTGCTTGTCATATTGATCAGGTTGAGAATATTGAACATCTATGTCTCCTTCCTAGCTTCTAGGCAAGGGTACCTCTAAGCCTTGTCCACCAAGTGTACCTTGATCTTGTTCACTATTGGTTTCTAAGGTGTCATATTTGTCTCAATGAGTATCTTTCTCTCTATTTTCATTTCATGTTTCCACCTTCTTCTCACCTATTTGGATTTTTGAGGATTCCTCTTTATTCTCATCATCATTGATGGTGGGGATAACAATATTAACCACCTTTTCCTCATCTTTTTTTAAATCAATAACTTATGTAAGCTTCACATTAGTGGCATACCTTTCATGGTTTTACTTTAGATTCTTCTCCTACTCAACCTTTTATTTTTCTATCTAATCCATCTCCTCTTTATTTCTTTGATTTTCTTCTTCTTCCTATATATTTTTTATCCCATTGACATGTTCTTTTTCTTTCCTTTTATTTAACTCTTCTTCTTCTTGTCAGGCCTTTTCTTCTTTGTATTTTTTCCTTTTCTCTATATACTCTTTCTTTCTTTGTTCCTTTTTTTCTTTCTTCTATGTTATGTGAGTACCTTCTGTGCTCCATAGTCCTCATCCTTCTTTTGTTGCTCTTCCTGCAGTCTTCTTTATTCTTCCTTCTCTTTCATAATTCTCTCTTAGTGTACTTGCAAGGCTTGCTTCTCTTTCTATTTTTTTAGCCTCTCTTCTTCTTTATTTTTCTCTTTATTAGCTTCCCTGCTAGAAGAGGCTCCTAGATTGACCATTTTGATATGTTCTTCCAGATGTAAATAAGCAAAAGATACTTATCTTTGGGTTATATTTCCTCTTCTCTACCTCCTTCCAATATTGGGAATATTCAATGAACAACTCCTCCTACCACTTATCATGAGCATATATATATCTCAATACTACTTTCTCAACATTGCTTAGAACCAATCCTTTGGGGCCATGCTCCCTAAATATCCTAGTTATAAATTTGTATTCCAGATGCACTTGACCTTCTTGATTTGCATGTTTTGCATCCGTTACCACATAATATCCTACCTAAAATATGTAAGGGATGAATATTATTTTTTTATCCTTTACCAAAGTGGCATTGAATCCTTGCATAATACACTGGTAGCATGTTTTTCCAAGTGAAAGTATGTCAGGTACATACAGTAGTAACATGTGTGGTGGACTAGTAGCCCCATAAATACTCAAGTATGTATTTTTCTCCTCTAGGTATCAGTTTCCTATACATGTCAAGATCTTTTTTTCCTTCTTGGATAACCTAGGACACTCTTTCCCAAAGATGAGAAAGTAAATCTCGACCATCAATAAATCACAAATCTAGGAGTAAAACTTATTATACCTGCTCTGGCATAGCATGTTTAAATACATGTGCATTGTTAGCTTAGAGACCTGCCAACTAAGTGATAGACCAGGGAATGTATTATGGGCACATAATATATCCAAGAGGAAAGATACCACAAGAAAACTAGGGGGAGAACCAGGATGTGGTGATTGTGCTTGAATGGTCCTTATTCTAAGCTACTTGGAGATTGTACCTCCCTAATTGAACTTTCTTCACCACATCACTACATGGTAGGGAAATGGAAGTTAGGCTTCAAAGAATTGAGAACAATCTCTTTCCTCATACAATCTGCAAAATAGAATCATGGAATACATGTAAGGTTCCCTCAAACCAGTAATGGCATACCTGCCCCAGGACCGATTAACAAATGTTTTTTCTTCTTTCCACCAATTTCCTAATATCTTGTTGGTGTCATAATTTTCATAGAATGTAATCATAAATTCTTTGGTGAGGGATTCATCAAGTTACAATAATTTTTATTAGTATTTACTATTGATTTTCCAACAGATTCAACCCTTGGCATGCACTAATAACATGTTGATATTTTACCACTCAACTCAACACCCAATAGTTAACCAAAAATAAAATTACTTTATCTACTAAAAGCACAACTAATTAATCAACTAAACATCCAATTGAAACATAAACAAAGAAACTAAATCAAACACACATAAACACAAATATTTTTTGGTATAAACCCTGGGAAAAACCCTAGAGGGAAAACTAGTCCAATGATGATTTTATTAAGGTCAAATCAGGGCTCGCGTAATAGGGAAAATGGCCCATCGATAGAATTATAAATTGCAAACAAACTTGGAAACTCATGTGTTGTTGTATGACCATGTACCATCACGTTTTCCAGGGCATAATCAATTCACCTTTTGTTGAATCATGTATATACACGATTGTCTACATGTGAAATGCATATGTGTATGGAAAACACATACGACAAGACACATATGATCTGATTCTTCCATGTGATTTTTGTCCTTTGAAATCCACCTATAGTTGCCTCTTCTCTCTCTCCTAATTAACCTGTATGACCTCTAGATGAAATTATTTCTCCACCTATCCAAGATCTTGAATCAAATTCTTTTGTGATCCAACCCTTTGATCAACACTTGGATGAAATATCTTCATCCAACCTGTGAGATCTCCTCACTCTAGTGTAATCAAAATTTCTTATTTTCTCCTACACTCCTCACACTAGAAAAAGTCCTTCTTTTCTATCCTCAACCTTGGTCTCTCACCAGAGTCTCTCGCTTTGATATCCTATCAAAAGTGACTTACTCTCAAAGTGACTTCCTCCTTCACCTTATCCTTTATTTTATAATCATGAGTTACAATCTATTTATAATATTCAAAGTGATATATGATTGATATTACTTTTCACACTCACTTAAGATTTATATTACATGTTGCATGCTATGCATGTTCCTTAAATAACTCAATTCACTAATAAACACAATTTTACTTTAATCAATTCCTTTTAACTAAAGTAAACTCAAGACTAGAAGATTCTTTGGCATCTTCCACATGCTAGACACATGCCAATGTGGAAGCACACATATGATGCTACCACCAACATCAACATTGACATCTTGAGGAAGACAAGATTTGATAATTCTCCCTTATAGTTGACAATCCTACAATTTTGGGCATCGATGTGACTGATAACCCACTCCATCATTTCTATGCATGGCATGATAGGTGCTCTTGCAATGACATAGTGTAACATATATTTCCTAATTACTAGGAACAATGTATCATCCACTTCCCTGAGTTCTATGTTACTATGGGGGGTTGAAACAGGGTAGTCTTCATTATTAAATTTTGTAAATAAATCATTCCAAGAAGGAATTGGCACCTAGGTAGATGATCCACCTCTTGTGCATGGTTTTGTATCTATAAATAGTGGCAACAACATGGAAATTTTCTTGGGGGGAAGTCTAATGAGAGGGTCTGTTCTCTTGGACATTGGGTTTTCTTCTAGTTGTGGAGGTGCAAAAATGGATCCAACTTTATCATCCCCAGACCTCATCCTTTTATTCTAGGGAATTCTCAATGAAAGAGCTCATATGGGAGGCATTGTGTCTGCAAACAACATTTCAAGTTGAGAAATTGCCATAGTGGTTTTCTTGAAACACAATTTATACATAATAAACCTTACCTGTCACTAAGTGATGATGGAGTGAAATTGAATTAGAGCTTACCTGGAATCAAATACTTGGTGTGTGTGTGTGTGTGTGTGTGTGTGTGTGTGTGTGTGTTGGTTGTTAGATTTGACTTCTTTTCAGCTCCATTTTCCCCATTTTGATGCTAGAAACTACTATTTTTTCCCACTTTTACCTAACTTATGAAATAATGAGTGTAAATAAGGTAATTATTTTATATGTGAGATTAGCTCTTGTTTTTATTCTTGTAAATAATGTTAAGAGCTATTTCCTTAGAAAAATTACCTATAATCCAATAATTACGGGAATTTACTATGTTTCATGAGTGATTACAATAATTATAGGTTGGTATATCTCCACTCGCTCTAAGGAATAATTTATACTTAGAGATATTTCAAAAATACCAGGAGATGGTGATTTATCTACCTTTTTATCCCCATGTCATTCATCACCCGGAGGTCAATGATAGTCAAATTCAACAACTAGTTATTACAGAAAACTGAGGATCAACTTATCAAAAGCAAGGAGTGAGAATCAACTTATAGGAATATCAAGGACCCAATCCAAAAGATCAAGGAAAAACTATGTCAAATGTTATAATGGAGATCTGAACTATTTTCCTGTAATTCATGTCCTTTTGATCAGAAGAATGAAATTATTTTATGTGAAAACAACCATCGGGCATTGGGTGTGTGTGTGAGTGACATGGATGATCGATGTGGTAGGTAAGGAAATACGTTTCGATGGTCTATTGGTAGACTAGTAAGTGGATGTTTTTATGGGCCTAACCTAACCACAAAGAGGGAATGCATTACAATATCCTTTAGAGACTCAACCGCTCGTTTGATTACATGGTAGATGTCATTCTATGTGTAAAACCCTATCGGGAATCGAGTGTGAGTTTGGGTGTATACAATGGATGGGACAACCGATCTATCCAATGTTGATGCGTTCGTCAGTGTTGGCGCATAAGAATGAAATATTGTAAGAATAGGCACCACAAACCTTTGATGGCCTTTGAACCTATATATCGATGAGTGACATTGTGTGATAACATGTATTAGTATGGATAACTAATGTGACATTTTATGTGTCTCATGACATGGCTAAAAGTGACTGTAGGCGTTGATGTGGCATTCATATAGGTGATGACATGACATTGGAAGAATTATGACGTGGCATCCTATGTGACACATGGGATAGACAACACTTCCCTTGTTAACCAATAGACGACCCATATTTATCGGCAGTTTGGGTTTGGCAGTGTATACGTTTCAAATTTTTATGCATTGCTTTGTTTGTCACTTCATCAATGGGAGTTTCTCCCGACCCTCGATGACTACATTAGGTCGCGCACGAATGTGTGGATGCACATGTGTTATCATTTTATAATGGCCAATGTCGACGATCCGATGGATCATAAAAACACACATCATCGGTTCGGGCCATTTGGACCGGTCTCACAAATTTATTTTTAGACTTTCATTCATACCCCCTGACCTGATGCCTTTATCAAGCCAACTTAAAGAGCATTGTATTTTGCCAAATTTTGTGTTCTTCCCCCTCCCACTTGACTAATTGGTTTTCAACAATATTGTGTCTCTTTTGGGGTTTACTTTAGGATTAGTTTGTTGTTCATACAATGATCAAAGAAACAAAAAATCAAGGAAACCAAAGAAATCCAATCAAAAACAAATATCTAAAGAAACTAATAAAGAACAAACAAAGGTTGAAAAACAAATTAAAAGTGGTAGAATAAAATTCCCAAGAAATTTTAAGGGTGTGTTAAGTGCTTAACATCTCCATTGAACCCTTGTACCATGAAGGACATTCCTAATTGGACTTGGAGAGAGAATGGTTTGATGAGCGCTCGGTGTAGTTCCACTAGGTTCTCTAGGTGGTGAACCTAGTTCCTCCATAGATTTTCCATATTGGAAAATGATGCACAAATTATCTAGATACTAGAAAGAACATTTTGGATCATTTGTTGTACTTCTATACGTGAATGTAAACTATATACAATGTTCTAAAATTTCATTAGAAATAAAGATTTACCCAAGGGATTTATGATATCTTTCTTTTTCTTAAATGTTTGAAGAAGCTATGGATAATCTCTATCATGTTACTACAACTCTCGAATATTATATAATTAAGATTATAGCAATTGTCTCCTAACTGGTAACTTGGATTGACTAGGTGCATGGACTATCTCCTTGGGTTCTAAAGTCTATGGGAGTTGTGTGGTGCTTCCTTTTTCCTTTGTGGATCCTCGTAATTGTTGTGATGAACTAGTAGTGCTTGACTTGGTTATATTTTTCCTAATGGATCCTCCTCCATGTGCTTCTTCTTTTTCCCACTATCATTTTTGTTCTTCTTGTTCATTCTCTCTTTGTCTCTTTAATTATGTAAGACATGGTGATTCATAGACAATTTTCTTGGTTTACCACTTTGATTTAGACTTTGTAACTCAAGATTTTTCTTGATTGTGATTTGTTCTTCATTGATTGATAGTTGTAACCACAACCTTTTAACTAGGTCACAAATGTAGGTTCTCAAGCCACTATGAAACGATTGTTGGAATATCATCCTAGGTAACATAAGAAGGGAAAATGTCTATTGGAGCCTATGGATTAACATGGGGTTTAATAAAAAAATTATGCATATCTATTTCATAAAAATGAAATCACCATACTTATCTACAAGATTTCATAGAATCCAAATCGATTCAACAATCTCTTGTATCATGTGGGTGTACCAATGTTGGGAGGTTAGATTGGTGTTTTCCTAAACTATCTTATCCTTATTATATTTCCATGTGTTGAACTTTGATGGTGGGAATATTTCCATAACTTCATTGTTGAAGGTTATACCTTATGGGGCTTACCATAAAATCAAATCAAGGAGTAGGAGTACCTACTATAACGAAAATCCTTACTAGAATTTCATGACTNGTTGAGTACTTATTCTGAGGTTTTTCTATGCTATATTGATATTTGGTTCCTAACACTTCCCCATTTGGATAGCGTAATCCTCTAGATTTATGGCCCAACAATTTTTTGATGGGCTTTAAGACTTGTCAATTTTTGGTATCCTTTGTTCTTTTTCTATTTTTCATGAATTAGTTTTTTGTATGCTTAAAACATACTTATCAGTAAAGAATTCTCAAGGGATAACCTCCCGACTAAGGCACAACAATAACCACATGCGAATTATAAGAAGCAATTATGATATCCAATCACATGAAAGAAAAAGATGTAAAGAATGTGATTTTTCTTAAGGCTAACTTTTCTAAAGAAATAAAAATAACAAGTAATAGATTAACTCATATATATTCCTTTGAGAAATAATTATCTGAAATAATTAATGAATATTTATTCAACATGCATTTAAATTTATGGCTATAAACCTATCAATAACCAAGAAATAATTCCAAAATTATCGATTATCAAACTAAAGCCAAACACTTACTAACATGCAAATTTAAAATAAAATATGAAACTAATTATAGTAGTTGCATTCACGATTTGCAAGATAACTTGGTAAAAGGAAAATATTACTAGACATCAATGAAAAAATGATGGAGGGAAGAACAATCCACTCTTTAATCATCAAATACATAGTGGTTCAATCCAATGCCTGGGCTCCAAATGAGCTTCTCTATTAATTATCGAAAGAAATTCTTCAATAAAATAAAATAAAATTTGTTTTTTCCAAAGATCCTTCATTATGGGTTGAACCCTCTTATATATATAGACTTATCCAATTAAAAATATCCATTTTGGTAAATAATGAATTGATTCAAGACGACATAGGTAATATGGGTGTTATGGGACTCGTATGCTCATCCAAGTACGTTGTCCATTGAGAGAAAATCTCAGTGCAGTTGTCCTCATACAGGAACCAATGTCGATCCATTGACATACTTAATGCATGCTTATTGTCCCAGAATCAGTGCACATACTTCTACATTCTTCCAGCTAATTTCTCTAACCTATCGATGATATTGAATTTATCGACGACATACTTTTTTTGTGTCCTCGTTCAATAGTAGTTATCTTGTTGACTTCGTTCTTGAACTAGTCGGCCCCTCACTTCAAACCTATCGATATTTCATCTATCAGTTGAAATTATATGGGAGAACCAAAAGTTGGTAATTAGATATCGACCATAGACCGATTCACTTTCTCTCACACTTGATTGTAGTGCTCCCATTCTTCTTCAACTTTGTCCCTAGGCTCTTCCAAAATCTTCGCACAATTATTTATTGTTGAATGCATCTAAGATATCCATTCATCCAAAAAGAGTTCTATGTTATCGACCTTCACACCCTTATCGTTTTCCACCTCTCCATGGAATTAGACTCAGTTTAGTTCTCTTCACCGTTTTCATACCACCTAAGCACTTCTTTGTAGGGATATCGAGTAGCAGGGACTCCTATTGAAGGGTGATTTCTTTCATAACCACATCTTCCTGCACCCTGAGGTCCTTTTCATGTTCCTCTAGCATGTATTTATTCAAGTTTTCCACCCTCCAACTTCTTAATAATACTGCACTTGATGCTTGAGGGAGGATATCTATAACTTGGATTGTTCCAGTTCTCTTTCTTCTATTATTTCTTTATTAAGTGACACATGGGAGATGGCCAAGTTTGCTAAATAAAGTTGGCTCATATTTTCTTTCTTAGTGTCTATGATCACCTCCTCTGAGGTACACAACACATTGTTGTCTAGTGTAGTCTTTATCTTCCTGTGATTTCTCTTAACTATGTACCTCCTCTTCCTATCATAGGGAAATGATTCTAAATAAATTACTTCTTACTCCACCATTTGAGGGATGGGTTGATAAACCCAATAAAGATTTATATTTAAACTTCCAGGAGAAGAAATTTTTTCTAAAATTGGATCTGAAGTTTTCACTTTTCCTGGAGTTTTCTTATCTTTTCCTTTTTCTTTCTCATTAGGCTTAGATTCCTCTATGGAATTATCTCGAGGTTTATCCCAATTTTCTTCCCCTTTCTTCTCCCACTTAGATAATGATCCATATGTTAAACTCTCATATGGTTTTTGAACCTAACTATCATTATCTGGAGTCTACTCAAGAATGGTGTTGGTGTCCTCCTTGTTTTACTGGCTATGCTTTGCATCTCCTCCACCATCATTTCAATTTTTTTGGTTATGTTCTTGCTTGTCATATTGATCAGGTTGAGAATATTGAACATCTATGTCTCCTTCCTAGCTTCTAGGCAAGGGTACCTCTAAGCCTTGTCCACCAAGTGTACCTTGATCTTGTTCACTATTGGTTTCTAAGGTGTCATATTTGTCTCAATGAGTATCTTTCTCTCTATTTTCATTTCATGTTTCCACCTTCTTCTCACCTATTTGGATTTTTGAGGATTCCTCTTTATTCTCATCATCATTGATGGTGGGGATAACAATATTAACCACCTTTTCCTCATCTTTTTTTAAATCAATAACTTATGTAAGCTTCACATTAGTGGCATACCTTTCATGGTTTTACTTTAGATTCTTCTCCTACTCAACCTTTTATTTTTCTATCTAATCCATCTCCTCTTTATTTCTTTGATTTTCTTCTTCTTCCTATATATTTTTTATCCCATTGACATGTTCTTTTTCTTTCCTTTTATTTAACTCTTCTTCTTCTTGTCAGGCCTTTTCTTCTTTGTATTTTTTCCTTTTCTCTATATACTCTTTCTTTCTTTGTTCCTTTTTTTCTTTCTTCTATGTTATGTGAGTACCTTCTGTGCTCCATAGTCCTCATCCTTCTTTTGTTGCTCTTCCTGCAGTCTTCTTTATTCTTCCTTCTCTTTCATAATTCTCTCTTAGTGTACTTGCAAGGCTTGCTTCTCTTTCTATTTTTTTAGCCTCTCTTCTTCTTTATTTTTCTCTTTATTAGCTTCCCTGCTAGAAGAGGCTCCTAGATTGACCATTTTGATATGTTCTTCCAGATGTAAATAAGCAAAAGATACTTATCTTTGGGTTATATTTCCTCTTCTCTACCTCCTTCCAATATTGGGAATATTCAATGAACAACTCCTCCTACCACTTATCATGAGCATATATATATCTCAATACTACTTTCTCAACATTGCTTAGAACCAATCCTTTGGGGCCATGCTCCCTAAATATCCTAGTTATAAATTTGTATTCCAGATGCACTTGACCTTCTTGATTTGCATGTTTTGCATCCGTTACCACATAATATCCTACCTAAAATATGTAAGGGATGAATATTATTTTTTTATCCTTTACCAAAGTGGCATTGAATCCTTGCATAATACACTGGTAGCATGTTTTTCCAAGTGAAAGTATGTCAGGTACATACAGTAGTAACATGTGTGGTGGACTAGTAGCCCCATAAATACTCAAGTATGTATTTTTCTCCTCTAGGTATCAGTTTCCTATACATGTCAAGATCTTTTTTTCCTTCTTGGATAACCTAGGACACTCTTTCCCAAAGATGAGAAAGTAAATCTCGACCATCAATAAATCACAAATCTAGGAGTAAAACTTATTATACCTGCTCTGGCATAGCATGTTTAAATACATGTGCATTGTTAGCTTAGAGACCTGCCAACTAAGTGATAGACCAGGGAATGTATTATGGGCACATAATATATCCAAGAGGAAAGATACCACAAGAAAACTAGGGGGAGAACCAGGATGTGGTGATTGTGCTTGAATGGTCCTTATTCTAAGCTACTTGGAGATTGTACCTCCCTAATTGAACTTTCTTCACCACATCACTACATGGTAGGGAAATGGAAGTTAGGCTTCAAAGAATTGAGAACAATCTCTTTCCTCATACAATCTGCAAAATAGAATCATGGAATACATGTAAGGTTCCCTCAAACCAGTAATGGCATACCTGCCCCAGGACCGATTAACAAATGTTTTTTCTTCTTTCCACCAATTTCCTAATATCTTGTTGGTGTCATAATTTTCATAGAATGTAATCATAAATTCTTTGGTGAGGGATTCATCAAGTTACAATAATTTTTATTAGTATTTACTATTGATTTTCCAACAGATTCAACCCTTGGCATGCACTAATAACATGTTGATATTTTACCACTCAACTCAACACCCAATAGTTAACCAAAAATAAAATTACTTTATCTACTAAAAGCACAACTAATTAATCAACTAAACATCCAATTGAAACATAAACAAAGAAACTAAATCAAACACACATAAACACAAATATTTTTTGGTATAAACCCTGGGAAAAACCCTAGAGGGAAAACTAGTCCAATGATGATTTTATTAAGGTCAAATCAGGGCTCGCGTAATAGGGAAAATGGCCCATCGATAGAATTATAAATTGCAAACAAACTTGGAAACTCATGTGTTGTTGTATGACCATGTACCATCACGTTTTCCAGGGCATAATCAATTCACCTTTTGTTGAATCATGTATATACACGATTGTCTACATGTGAAATGCATATGTGTATGGAAAACACATACGACAAGACACATATGATCTGATTCTTCCATGTGATTTTTGTCCTTTGAAATCCACCTATAGTTGCCTCTTCTCTCTCTCCTAATTAACCTGTATGACCTCTAGATGAAATTATTTCTCCACCTATCCAAGATCTTGAATCAAATTCTTTTGTGATCCAACCCTTTGATCAACACTTGGATGAAATATCTTCATCCAACCTGTGAGATCTCCTCACTCTAGTGTAATCAAAATTTCTTATTTTCTCCTACACTCCTCACACTAGAAAAAGTCCTTCTTTTCTATCCTCAACCTTGGTCTCTCACCAGAGTCTCTCGCTTTGATATCCTATCAAAAGTGACTTACTCTCAAAGTGACTTCCTCCTTCACCTTATCCTTTATTTTATAATCATGAGTTACAATCTATTTATAATATTCAAAGTGATATATGATTGATATTACTTTTCACACTCACTTAAGATTTATATTACATGTTGCATGCTATGCATGTTCCTTAAATAACTCAATTCACTAATAAACACAATTTTACTTTAATCAATTCCTTTTAACTAAAGTAAACTCAAGACTAGAAGATTCTTTGGCATCTTCCACATGCTAGACACATGCCAATGTGGAAGCACACATATGATGCTACCACCAACATCAACATTGACATCTTGAGGAAGACAAGATTTGATAATTCTCCCTTATAGTTGACAATCCTACAATTTTGGGCATCGATGTGACTGATAACCCACTCCATCATTTCTATGCATGGCATGATAGGTGCTCTTGCAATGACATAGTGTAACATATATTTCCTAATTACTAGGAACAATGTATCATCCACTTCCCTGAGTTCTATGTTACTATGGGGGGTTGAAACAGGGTAGTCTTCATTATTAAATTTTGTAAATAAATCATTCCAAGAAGGAATTGGCACCTAGGTAGATGATCCACCTCTTGTGCATGGTTTTGTATCTATAAATAGTGGCAACAACATGGAAATTTTCTTGGGGGGAAGTCTAATGAGAGGGTCTGTTCTCTTGGACATTGGGTTTTCTTCTAGTTGTGGAGGTGCAAAAATGGATCCAACTTTATCATCCCCAGACCTCATCCTTTTATTCTAGGGAATTCTCAATGAAAGAGCTCATATGGGAGGCATTGTGTCTGCAAACAACATTTCAAGTTGAGAAATTGCCATAGTGGTTTTCTTGAAACACAATTTATACATAATAAACCTTACCTGTCACTAAGTGATGATGGAGTGAAATTGAATTAGAGCTTACCTGGAATCAAATACTTGGTGTGTGTGTGTGTGTGTGTGTGTGTGTGTGTGTGTGTGTTGGTTGTTAGATTTGACTTCTTTTCAGCTCCATTTTCCCCATTTTGATGCTAGAAACTACTATTTTTTCCCACTTTTACCTAACTTATGAAATAATGAGTGTAAATAAGGTAATTATTTTATATGTGAGATTAGCTCTTGTTTTTATTCTTGTAAATAATGTTAAGAGCTATTTCCTTAGAAAAATTACCTATAATCCAATAATTACGGGAATTTACTATGTTTCATGAGTGATTACAATAATTATAGGTTGGTATATCTCCACTCGCTCTAAGGAATAATTTATACTTAGAGATATTTCAAAAATACCAGGAGATGGTGATTTATCTACCTTTTCATCCCCATGTCATTCATCACCTGGAGGTCAATGATAGTCAAATTCAACAACTAGTTATTACAGAAAAATGAGGATCAACTTATCAAAAGCAAGGAGTGAGAATCAACTTATAGGAATATCAAGGACCCAATCCAAAAGATCAAGGAAAATCTATGTCAAATGTTATAATGGAGATCTGAACTATTTTCCTGTAATTCATTTTTGAAAATAGAGTGTATTGAGGAAAACTCGATTTTCTTGTAATATGTATAAAATACGAGAAATAAAGAATAGGGAAGTAGTGAGAATTTTGTTATGAACTTGAAGACATATTGTGATTGCTGATTTTTTCATTGAATTCAATATAATGAAGTTCTGAGTTACCTTATGCATTGAAGTTCTCTACACGTTCTGATTTTAATTAACAACATATCTAGGAGGGCCCTCTGGTATGTGTTTTCTTTTTCTTTAATCACTATGTCAGAAGTACTTCCTCTTAGTTTCTTTCATACTTGTTAGTGTTTCGTGTGAAATCATATTCGTTGTGATTTCTTGTAGATGCATATTTTTATATCATAGACAATATTTCTTTGTGTATGGTGAATAATTGTTTAGGATGATGATGTTAAGAAAATCAAACAATTGAATGTTCTTCCATCTACTAAGCTATACCAAAAATTATCACAACATATACTCAAATATTAAACTAAGTCTATAAGTTTCCTTATCTGCACATTTCATTTCAGCGTTGAGTAAGATCAAGTTTACCCCCAGCTAACCTTTCACTCATATTGATAAATATTCCTTTATGATTTCATAACCTAGTTGGCCAAGACAAAGTTCATTTTTTAGCAAGCACACATAGTGACTTCTTGGAATTTGAGTCCCTACCATTTGATTGTCAAGTCTAAGTGACTAAAAACATAGGAATTAATTTATGTATGTGAGTTTGGCATTTTACTATTCGATTTTTACTAGCAATCCTTAGGTAATTTCAAGACTAGTTCTTCACATATTGTGCATGTGTCTCATAATTTTATGTACCTGGATTGATAATAAATGTTGAGGAATCTAGACCACTAGATCAACCCAACAGTGTGGTCATTGGTCAATTAATTCTCCTTTAACAACAGGTGATGTGAAACTGCAATCTTATGCATTTAGAACCAGAGCGAGTTAGCAAGTATTCACAGTGACAACCAATCTTAGGCTAAGCTTAAAATGAAACAAATTGGGGAAAGAGTGGTTTAATATATCAAATATCAAGCCACACATAAGGATCTTGTGACGTTGTGGAATTTAATTATAGTGGATAAATCCTTTGTTGGACTCTAGTGGTTGATTCGATGTGTGGAGATGACCATAGGGAGATTTTGAAATGTTCATTTATCACACTTTAAGTCAATCGAGTTCGAGCACCAGAAGTTGTCTCTTTACAATGCAATCTTACTGTCTATTTAGTTATGACCGTTACTAAACATACAATGATGACATAAGCCTAGTGAGTGTGCAAGTGACGTGGACGACCATCGTTGTATATAAATGAGACGCGTCAACATTGAATTGGGGAACTAGTGTGCCAATGCATCAAGGGGCCCACCATAATCATGAGCAAGGGTGATTTATCGAATCAGTGATTCAATGACTTAGATTTATCATGTCCTTTTGATCGGAAGAATGAAATTATTTTATGTGCAAACAACCATCGGGCATTGGGTGTGTGTGTGAGTGACATGGATGATCGATGTGGTAGGTAAGGAAATACGTTTCGATGGTCTATTGGTAGACTGGTAAGTGGATGTTTTTATGGACCTAACCTAACCGCAAAGAGGGAATGCATTACAATATCCTTTAGAGACTCAACCGCTCGTTTGATTAGATGGTAGATGTCATTCTATGTGTAAAACCCTATCGGGAATCGAGTGTGAGTTTGGGTGTATACAATGGATGGGACAACCGATCTAGCCAATGGTTGATGCGTTCGTCAGTGTTGGCGCATAAGAATGAAATATTGTAAGAATAGGCACCACAAACCTTTGATGGCCTTTGAACCTATATATCGATGAGTGACATGGTGTGATAACATGTATTAATATGGATAACTAATGTGACATTTTATGTGTCTCATGACATGGCTAAAAGTGAGTGTAGGCGTTGATGTGGCATTCATATAGGTGATGACATGACATTGGAAGAATTATGACGTGGCATCCTATGTGACACATGGGATAGACAACACTTCCCTTGTTAACCAATAGACGACCCATATTTATCGGCAGTTTGGGTTTGGCAGTGTATACGTTTCAAATTTTTATGCATTGCTTTGTTTGTCACTTCATCAATGGGAGTTTCTCCCGACCCTCGATGACTACATTAGGTCGCGCACGAATGTGTGGATGCACATGTGTTATCATTTTATAATGGCCAATGTCGACGATCCGATGGATCATAAAAACACACATCATCGGTTCGGGCCATTTGGACCGGTCTCACAAATTTATTTTTAGACTTTCATTCATACCCCCTGACCTGATGCCTTTATCAAGCCAACTTAAAGAGCATTGTATTTTGCCAAATTTTGTGTTCTTCCCCCTCCCACTTGACTAATTGGTTTTCAACAATATTGTGTCTCTTTTGGGGTTTACTTTAGGATTAGTTTGTTGTTCATACAATGATCAAAGAAACAAAAAATCAAGGAAACCAAAGAAATCCAATCAAAAACAAATATCTAAAGAAACTAATAAAGAACAAACAAAGGTTGAAAAACAAATTAAAAGTGGTAGAATAAAATTCCCAAGAAATTTTAAGGGTGTGTTAAGTGCTTAACATCTCCATTGAACCCTTGTACCATGAAGGACATTCCTAATTGGACTTGGAGAGAGAATGGTTTGATGAGCGCTCGGTGTAGTTCCACTAGGTTCTCTAGGTGGTGAACCTAGTTCCTCCATAGATTTTCCATATTGGAAAATGATGCACAAATTATCTAGATACTAGAAAGAACATTTTGGATCATTTGTTGTACTTCTATACGTGAATGTAAACTATATACAATGTTCTAAAATTTCATTAGAAATAAAGATTTACCCAAGGGATTTATGATATCTTTCTTTTTCTTAAATGTTTGAAGAAGCTATGGATAATCTCTATCATGTTACTACAACTCTCGAATATTATATAATTAAGATTATAGCAATTGTCTCCTAACTGGTAACTTGGATTGACTAGGTGCATGGACTATCTCCTTGGGTTCTAAAGTCTATGGGAGTTGTGTGGTGCTTCCTTTTTCCTTTGTGGATCCTCGTAATTGTTGTGATGAACTAGTAGTGCTTGACTTGGTTATATTTTTCCTAATGGATCCTCCTCCATGTGCTTCTTCTTTTTCCCACTATCATTTTTGTTCTTCTTGTTCATTCTCTCTTTGTCTCTTTAATTATGTAAGACATGGTGATTCATAGACAATTTTCTTGGTTTACCACTTTGATTTAGACTTTGTAACTCAAGATTTTTCTTGATTGTGATTTGTTCTTCATTGATTGATAGTTGTAACCACAACCTTTTAACTAGGTCACAAATGTAGGTTCTCAAGCCACTATGAAACGATTGTTGGAATATCATCCTAGGTAACATAAGAAGGGAAAATGTCTATTGGAGCCTATGGATTAACATGGGGTTTAATAAAAAAATTATGCATATCTATTTCATAAAAATGAAATCACCATACTTATCTACAAGATTTCATAGAATCCAAATCGATTCAACAATCTCTTGTATCATGTGGGTGTACCAATGTTGGGAGGTTAGATTGGTGTTTTCCTAAACTATCTTATCCTTATTATATTTCCATGTGTTGAACTTTGATGGTGGGAATATTTCCATAACTTCATTGTTGAAGGTTATACCTTATGGGGCTTACCATAAAATCAAATCAAGGAGTAGGAGTACCTACTATAACGAAAATCCTTACTAGAATTTCATGACTCCAAATAATCTACAACAAATTAATTATGGAGATAGAGCTCCCAAACACATTGATGACATATGTGCACCACTTGGATACATGGAAGACCCCCATGGAGTATTCATATTTTTGGCACTTCCGAACCAACTTACATTCAAATAGCCATGAAGAAAATATGACCTTTGGGTCTTATATTACATAAATTACAAGACAACACATACCCCTATGCATGCCATATTTATGATAAATATCATGTATGGTGACATTCCAAGCCATCATTACTTCTATTACATCCCCTCCTTGTTATAGTTGTCTTGAAACTTGTTATGGAACATCTAGTTCAACCAAGTATGGTTTGTCTAACCACAGGTGGCCTCCATGCAACCGAATTAGAACAAACCTAATACAACATGAAATAGACGTGCTCCATCCAAAGTCAAGAACATCTAGTAAGGTAATGATACTAGAACTATATAATTTCCATGACAAGCCTTTGGCTCAACCATCTTAGCACCACCAACCAATGTTTATACCTCAACATAGTGATCAAATTGAAAATCAAGAAATTATGCAACAACTTGTAAATTGAAATATGAAAACCCTAGATGCCAACTCTCTTGAGAACAGACTCGATGATATTCACATTGTCATGGAACTAAACTGTTGGCATGTTTTAATCTTTGTGGGCCATTTTCTTTGGACATGCTTTGGACTTAGATGAAGATACCACTATTATCACACTTACAAACTATTACCCTTCAACTCTTCGTATTTCTTGCAATCTTTGAAAAAAAATCATATTACCTTGAACTCTTTCACCCTTATACAAATGACAATAACATAGTAACCAATAAGTCTACCCACCACCTATCATTCTAGGATGCATCATCATTAATACTCACTACTGGTATTTCAAATTCAAGTTGTTATTTGCTTTCCTTGAACTGTATTTTCCAACATTTCCTCGGATTTCATTTGATGACGTTATTTTAATTCTAAAATCATGCCACTATAGTTTCCTTATTCTCATTAGGCAATGAGTCAACTACATATCTCGACTTGGAAAACACCTTCACTTCCCATGCATGGTATTCTATAAACAAAACCTATAAATATAAGCATCTCTCATGAGTTATACAATTTCAACGGATGTAAGGTTATGTTGCACAAGTGTATCCTAAGATTTAGTCATTTGCTACTTCAAGTTGATTGTATCTTTTTGGTGTTTCCATTGAGAATCTCTTCCTTCACTAAAAAGAGAGTTTCTTTCAACCATCATTACATTTCAAAGAGATAAATCCTCAAAGAGGAAAAACCCTCTTGACGGGAGAGAGAGTGAAGATCATCTTCATGACTCACACTGGGTGACATCCTTCTTTTATGTAATGTTTTTCTCCATTGTATCATAAACAAAAATTATCAAGTTATCTTCCCCCATTAAAAAATAAATTCAAATGGTTTTTATATCTTCTCATTAGTTTGATTCCTAAACTACTAATATTGTGAATAATTTATAGTGTTGTTTTATTTTTTGTAATTATGTTCAAGAATGTAAAGGAGGTGATGTTGTTTGTATTACCTTCTCTTGCTTCTAAACCAACAATAAATATATGAAAGAGATACAATCATGTTTGATCCACTTATTTTTCTAGTTTTCCTGTAATTTGATATTAAGGGAAGGAAATAGCTTGCTTTTCAACATTCATACTTGTACATTTTCATTTTATATCTACACTACCATAGCCAACCTATTGACTAATCTTATTTGGTACACCCTAGCACAAATAACCCACAACAACATTGTTGGATAAATTCTCCCATACAAAATTGAGACTAAAACCATATTTACACCCCCAAAAAGGAGCAACTTGATCATTCTAACTCAAAAGGTATCAAGTGGTGGAAATATCACAAGCATGATAGTCTTAACACTTACAAATGTTGAAAACTTAAATAGTTAATTGCAAATTAATACCAAACTTAAACACCTTCAAACCCTAAAAATGTCATCATAGACATAAATGACAATCTCAAGACCTACAAAGACCAATTTCTTGATCATGATCATCGAAAGTATTCTAAGAAAAGAAAGAAGGATACCCCCCCTCCTCCCGCAACCCGAATTTGAGTCTTCTAATGAAGAAAAAGAGGACGCCCCTCCTAAATATCCTAAGAAGAATGGGATGGCTCCCAGTAAGACTCCTTATAGCCATCCTTATCCCAAAATTTGTAGAAAGAATCAATGTTTTTGGGAAGGATACTAGTGAATCAGGTGTTGCACCATATTGGATTGGAGTCATAATTGTCTTTGTCCTAAAAAGGGAATCTCTATATCTGATTTCTATACCTAATAGAATTGATATTGATACCATCATTTAGGTCCACTTGGTATGTATTTCCTAAGATAAACCTACTCAATAACTAACTCTTATCCTCATCGATGTCAATCGTCCCTTTCCTTCTCATTGTATTAGAGTCATAACCCAAACCTAATAAAAATATCCTCCCCACTCTTATAGCTTCCCTCCTCCCCTCCCTACCTATGATAGGTAGTCATTTTCTTTGTATTATTATTCTCTAATCCCAATCCTACCCTCTCACGTCTCTATAATGTCCTACATAGACATTATTAGGGAATGCCTTGATTAGAGGGGTTATATTGTTGAATCCCTCTTTGAGTTATACCTTGATATTTACTAAGTTTGAGCCCCTTCTCTCTCCTTTGATATCTATCACATATCTTCCCCGAAGGAATGATAAATCAATGTGGGTGACCTATTATGTATCCAAATCTATCACAACTATTTCACTATCAAATGAGTTAGCGTTAATCCCACAACTTTATTGAACATCACAGAAACTTGTGTTTGTTACACAGTTGGTACTATCCATTTCTCTCCAATCTCATGGACACTTCAAGGATTCAAAAAAATTGAGACCAAATCTCTCATATCTATTGCAATCTCTTTGACTCTCAATTGTACGACAATTGACACCCATTTTTTAGTACTCCTAGAATATTTGGAGTACAATACCATCCTTAGTCACCCATGGTTTTATGTGATGATGGATATATTATGCACCTTGAAATTATATCTCTTGTTCTTTCATGAAGGAAATACTTATTCCATTCAACATGATCCTACTTATTTCTCTCTCCATCATAGGGTTGAACCTAAGGTTCATTCCTTTGCCTCTTATGTGTAGTATGTTTTCTTCTTAGAAGCCTCTTAATCCACTTTGCTACCTTTCAAACTCCACCAAAGTAGGCCAGACTCTTGTTTTATATTACTCCACATTTTCTCCTCTTGATCCTTCTCCTCCAGTCACTTTCTTCAATCCACTTAGGTTATTATCTCCCTTATTCTCTCTTATCTTCTAATTCCCTTGTTTTCTTCTTTTACTCTTCCTCTCCTGAAGTCATTGTCATTTTGACATTCGAGGATATCCCACCCTATACCCCTAGCTTTCCATTGGTGGCTTGAGCTATAATATCCTCATAAATTTCCATATTTTAATGTTTTTGTAACACCCTCGCTATAATCCTTGGTTTAATTAATGCTTAATGTAGATATACTGTGTGGTTATGGCCAAGCAATGTATATGCGAAATGTATTTCTAAATTTTAATAGTAAAATGTGATGCCAACTACTAAGGGGATATGGAAAAATATGGGGGTTTAATTAATCTACAAGAGAGGGGAGGGTCTAGGAGAATGTCTAAGAGGGGTCCAAGGGGGAATTACCCATGTCTATTAATTCCACCCACATTCTTGAATTTTATTATCAATATGTATTAAACTAAATTTTATGATTGAGTGTCCCTAAATCCAATCATTGAATGGATGTAAGGGGGTGGGTCTGAGAAGTCACATCCCATGGTTACTAGGAGCATGGGGGTTGAGTAAAATTAACTTGGGGAAGTGTGTGAGTCAAACAAATAATCCAAAGGGAGGAAATTCGTATGGGCAGTGACAATAATTTTAGACAATCAAATTTTTGGCAAGAACAACAAGTAGAGAGAAAGAAAAAGATCGTGGAGCTAGAGAATCCATAGAGGGAGGATTCTAGAGCATGTTGGAGAATTTTTGGAGCATGGTGGAGATGAACAATAAATATCCAGGTTGTCATTCCTAAAGAGTGAACTCCTGTATGAGTTGCATTGTAACACCAAGTGGTTGTTGTTGTTGTTGGTAGTTTTACTAGCAGTGAGTTCCCTTGAGTTCCCAGTAGAGAGATTCTTGGTTACCTATGCCAGAAAAACCCTGATAAATGAATGGGATGCTCAAGGGGATGAGATTAGTGAAGGGGTACATTCCTTAGGTTGGGCAGGTCGAGAGAAAAATAGATGGTGGAAAATCAGGATAGTTGTAGGAGAATACCAATGAGTTGTGGGTTTCTGAGTTGTGAGTGGACAATGAGAGACTGCCCTCTTTTGGATTGCTAACCCCATCTCGGGGGTGACTTGTTGTCAATATTTGGAACAAAAAGTCTATGGTTGGGTGGAATGTTCGTCCCAAGCAACTGGTTACCCAACTAAATTAAAAGATAAGCATTTTATCCATTTATGTGTTGTATTTATGAGTTAAATTGTTGTGCATGAACTTTGTGTTTAATAAGAATTTATATGTTGTTGGGTGAGTTATTAGCCGCATTCATGCTTTTTTTAAATGTTGTAGATGCATTTTCTAAATGGCATTAGATAATAGTTAAATTTGTATGCAATTCATAAGTGATAAGATACAAGAAATCAGTGAACATAAAATTATAATTTTTATGAATAGTATGCATGTAATGGACCTCAGCTAGGATAGGGGATGTTACATTATGGTATCATATCCTTTGGTTCAAACACTGAGCTTGTATGGGCCAAGACAGATGCAAATTGGTAAAATCTGTTGTTACATATTTCGGTCTATGAAAATTTGGGAAAAAATGGTGAAAAATCAGAGAAAAATCCCCAATTTCATGAACAAATTCAAGACGAATTTGCCTCATATCCATTTAATAGAGTTTTAATGGTGTCGATATATATAACTGCAAAGTTAAATTCGAATTGGAAGGTCATTTTTTTTGTTTCAATGGCCATTGTAGAACTAGACAAAATTTGGTGAATTGACGACAAAGATCGTGTTTGATCTCGAGATCAACAACCTAGATTCATTGTGATATATTTAAACATTTATAAGGTTTCAACCATTTAAAGTGTTGAGTAGATCAATGGTCAAGATTCAATTTTGGTGGTTGGGAGAATGAAACAAATCAATGGTCTGGATTCATTTTTTGTTGTTGGGAAGTTGGAGCCGATTGACGGTCATGATTTTCTTTCAGAGCTTGGAAAATAGAGAAAATCAACGATTGAGAATTGTCAGAAGAGTTGAGTGAAGTTTGATAGATCGATGACCAAGATCATTTTAGAATGGAATATCGAAGACCTAGAGAAATTTTTGATGGACAATGGTCAAATCGGTCAAATTGGTGAAGTTTTTTAGCCGCCAACGGAAATCATCGACGTTCGATGGTTAGGTGTGGGTCAATTCGGTGAACTATTTCTATTGAACAAGAGAGAGCACTAATGATTGATGGTCAATGGTTGGGTGTCGATCAATTCGACTAGGTGTTTGGGTTGTCCAAGGGAAATGGTTGATGGCCAATGAAGGAAAGAGGGTGATGACATGTCATGCCATGTTAACATCCACGTGTCATGCCATGACATTCGGATTTCTATGTTAGATTATGTGTCATGCAACATCATTATCCATGTGCCATGCCATGTTATCATTTTCCATGTCAACCAAGAAGTGGTCGATGGTCGATGGTCAGGTCGGCCAAATTGGAGAAGTGTATTTGTCTGTCAAAAGGGAAAACATCAGCAGTCGATGAACGATGGTCAGGTTGGCCGATTCAGAGGTACGTTGCAAGTGGCTTGATAGATAATTCTTTGATGGATTATGGTTGATAATCACGCTTTGGGAGATTCATGAACAAGTGATTTGCCAAAGAGAGTCATTGATCAACCAATCACCGATGGAGCTCAGATCAACAGTCTAGATTGCTTTGAGATGTCGATTGACTATGGAAATTGATCCATGGAGTTTGGAAAGGATTAACAGATCAAAAAATTAGATTACACCTGATTTGAGATCAATGACTCGTATTTAAAGGACTGTTATGACAATAAAACAATCAATTTTATATTAAATTTTTTAGATTTTGAAGGTCTTGAACTTCTGAGGCAATTTTGAGGCCCTAAATGACATTTTTAGGAAATCAAAACCCATGAGAGTAGAGTGTACAAAGGTACACTATGGTTTTCCATCTTAAATAAAATAACTCAGAGAGAGCTATCCAATGAGATACTCTGAGTGAAAAACATAGCTTGTATGAGAAAGTTACAAGTAAAATAGTTAAGGTAAAATTTTGGCACCAATTTACTTCCAAAGGGCATAACTCCTTGATGAGAAGTCCGTTTGGGGCTTAGGAGCAGTCTATGGAAATCTTGTGAACCATAAAATCCATCCATGGAACCAAATTTGGAATCTAGGTAAGTAAATTTGTGCGAGAAGAGAAAGAAGACACCTATAACATACATGGATAAATTGGGAAAAATAGTCTAAACTTCTCTGAACCATAAATTTCAGCTCAAATCTCATATTTGAGCAAATGAATTGTCCTTGGAAAGGTATCGAGGAGGAGAAGACATTTTCCACCCAAAATTTTTAATTGGGTGTTAAAAGTTTATCAAAAAGTAATAAAGTAAATTATGTAGTAGTAAGTGGATGGAAATTACAGCTTGTAAATGTTGTAACTTTTTGCTCAAAACTCAGAATGAGGCATGAGTACAAACATTAGAGAGATATTTCATAGAGAAATGCATATAAGGAATCATATTTTGAATTGGTGCATTACGTTCTTCATAAATTAATGAGAAGAATAACTTGTTTTCTAATTGATGAAATGTTTTATGTTATACATGATCTAACAATAATTATTACATGCACATTTCTTGCAGAATTAGAGGTGTAGGAAAACAACTTTAGTTCTTATATGAGAAATGTGGTTATGGAATATGTCGAGGGATCTTATAGCCATGAGGAATAGATCAAAGTTCTTCATGTCAACATGAGAAATGATGAGAAAAAATTTAATGGGAGAAGAGATAGGCAAGAGTCTGTAACTATGAGAAGCCTACATAGAGAAGTGTAGAGATATAGGGATGATAATGAAAGGATTATGAAGTCTCAAGAAGAGATACTTTAGAGTATGAATATGTTTCATAAGAAATTTAGCAAAGAATCTACCACAAAGCAAGAAAGTAGTGTTAGACAAGTGACAACATCTAGATCCCATAGGAGCAAGAATGGGAATGATAGGAAGTCAAGAAGCATGAGCATGCACCATCATTCTCCAAGGAAATCAACTAGAATAACCCAAGTGTTTCTCATGTTAGGAGGCAGAGAAGAAGGCATGAGGAAGAAATCTTGCAAGGTGAACTTAGGAAAATTAGGCCACCAAATTTCAATGGTGAGCATAGTAAAGGAGAAGAGGTCAATTTTTGACTCTTGGAAATGAAGAAATATTTCTAGTTGCATGATTACCCCTCAAGGGTAGAAGCTATAATTGCAACCTACCATTTGCAAGGAAAGGACACCATGGGTGGGATCAGCTTAAGAAATCCAAGCACCTTTATGAGAAAAGTGTCTGATGAAGGTGGTTCAAAGTATATTTCCAAGAGAAATATTTGTCTAAACATTATTATGAAACACTTCTTTGAACTCAAGTTGGGAAGCATGAAAATGGACGAATATGAGAAGTAATTATTTGATTTGTTGAAAAATGTTGGCTTCATAAAAGATGAGAAGGTCAAAATCTAAAGTTTTCTAAGTGGGTTACCCTCCTTCTATAGTGACAAGATATAATATGATAACCCTATAATTTTGGAGGAAGCCACAAGGAGAGCAAAGCATCTTTATGAGCAGAGCAGAGGAAGGCCAGTTTTCCAAAAATATTGGAATGATAAGAAGAAAGGTTTTAAGCCACCCTTTTTCAAGAGAAACTCCCAAGCAAATCAATAAGACTAGTCAACCCAAAATGAGCATAAGACTACATATTCATTTGGGAAAAGACCAAGGAAACATCTTGTACAATGTTGGGGATGTGATGGAAATCACTTATATCTGGACCACCCTCACAAAGGAGAAAGAATGAGGATTGTTCAAAACATTCAGTAGGTTGAAGCAGTTGAATACATGGGAGGAATCATGCCAAGGATTTATGTGGACTTGGACAACAAGCAAGAAAAATATCAATCCTTCGTAATTTAAGTGGAAGTGGAAGGTAAGATTAATAGCCAACCCATAGCAATTTTAATTGATTCTAGAGCTAGCCATGTAGTTACATAAACTATAACATTGTTGAAATATTTCACTTGCAAATAAGTAAGCATAATAAATATTGGTTAGTTCAGCTAGCCACGAGAGCTAAGAGGAAGATCAATGAGTTATTTAAAGATTTTCCAATATACATGAATGGACTTAGCACAAAGGTTGATGTGAACATCATACCATTGGGTTAATATGATTGTCTAATTCGCATAGATTGGTTTGAAAAACACCATGTTGTCCTAGAATGTTACAACAAGACAATCACATGTATTGATGAAGAAGGGTAGCAAGGCAAGGTTCAAGGCATTCCAAGAGTTGTAGTTGTTAGAGAGATTTCAACTATGCACTTGAAAAAGATTTTCAGAAATGGATGCTAGTTTTTTGTAGCCCATATGGAAGAGGCATCCGGAGATAAAGTGGCATGCATTTAAGACCATCCAATCTTGAGGGATTTCGAATATTTTTTAGAGAAATCCTAAGACTTCCACCAAAGAGAGACATTGATTTTTCTATTTATTTGGTGCCAAGATACGCCCTAGTGTCCAAGACACCATATATAATGGACATGACAGAGGTGAAAGAGTTGTAGATGCAACTTGAAGAACTTTTGAAGAATGGGTATATACGCCCAAGCATGTCACCTTGGGGAGCCCAGTTCTTTTTGTGAAAAAGAAAGATGAAACCTTAAGGTTGTGTATTGATTTCAAACAACTAAATAAGGTCATCATATAGAACAAATATCCTTCTCCAAGGATTGATGACTTATTTGAACAACTGAAAGGTGAAAGAATATTTTCCAAGATTGACTTGAGATCAGGTTATCATCAAATGAGGATAAAGGAAGGATACACCAACAAGACAACATTCAAGACAAGATACTAGCATTATGAATTCACAGTAGTACCATTTGGAATATAAAATGTCCCAACAGTTTTCATGTGCCTAATGAATGGTGTGTTCAAGGAGTACTTAGATAAGTTTGTAATTGTGTTCCTAGATGATATACTCATCTACTCTAAGTTTGAAGAGGAACATGAAAAACATTTAAGAACAATGTTGCAAGTTTTAATAGAGCATAAATTGTCTGCTAAGCTAAGTGCATCTTTTATCAAAAGAAGATTCACTAGTTGGGGCATATAATCTCAGTAGATGGGATAGTAGTTGATCCCGAGAAGATAAAGGCCATTATAACATGATCAATTCCAAAGAATGTCACAGAGTTAGATGATTCATGGGTCTTTCCATTTATTACTGAAGATTCATAAAAGATTTCTCAAAGATTGCAAGCGCAATCACTTCTTTTCAAAATAAGGGAGTGAAATTTGAATGGAATTCCAAGTTTGAAGAGAGATTTCAGCAACTGAAAGACATCTTGAAAAGCGCACCAATATTGAATATTTCATATCCAAATGTATATTGTGTTTTGTGCACCGATGTATGCAAGGACGGGCTTGGTGGAATCATCACTCAAAAAGATCACATGGTATGCTATGAGTCTAGAAAGTAAAATAATATGAGAAGAATTAGGCTATGCATGAATTAAAGTTAATGAAAATTGTACATGCATTAAAAATGTGGAGACATTACCTCATAGGGAGATAATTTGAGATAAGAACAGATCTTTGTGATCTAAAACATTTGTTTGGAAAACCAAAATTAAATGTCAGACAAACTAGGTAGCTGGGATTTCTTAGTGAATACAATTTTGAGATTAAGAATATAAAATGCAAGGATAATCAAGTGGTTGATGCACTCAATAGGAGAGCACATGAAATGCATATTGCAACCATTAGCCTATACAAGATTGTTCTGAAAGATAAAATTATTGCAACAACAAATTTAGCTCAAACATATTTGAAAATAAAAGAAACATTACAACAAGACAATTTACAATATAAATTTGATTATTATGAGATGAAGGAAGATGTAATTCTCATGTACAATGGCAAATTATATGTGCCAAATTCCAATGAGATGAAAAATGTAGTGTTGAGGGAAATGCACAATGTGCCATATGTTGGACACCAAGGATATCAAAAGACAATTGCGACTGTGAAAAGCCAATACTTTTGGTCTGGAATAAAGAAATAAGTGACAAATTATATAGCCAAATACCTAAAATGTCAGAAAGTGAAAACATAACATAGGCATCCAACTAGGTTATTGCAGCCATTATCCATTCTATAATGGAAGTGGGAAGTTGTCACAGTGGATTTTATTAATAAGTTGACCAGAACAGTGAAGAAACATGATTCATCATGGTAGTGGTGGACAAATTGACTAAGGAAAAACATTTTATCCTGATCAAGACAACACACAAGGAAACAAATATTGACATAAAATAAGTTGGGAGGTTACACAGAGTGCCTAAGGCAATAGTTTCGGATAGATATCCAAAATTCACTTCCAATTTTTGGAAAGGTTTGTTCAAAGGATTTGAGAAAAATCTAAATCTTAGTACAACCTATCACCCAAAGTCGGATGATTAAATAGAGAGGACTAACAAATAATTGAGGACAGGTTCAAAATGTAAGTGATGGATCATCCATCAAAATGGGAAGATGTTTTTCATTTAGTTGTCATTGCTTACAATAATGGGTATCAGGCCTCATTGAAAATGAGCTCGGTTGAAGCATTCTATGGAAGAAAGTGTAATACACCAGTGAGTTGGGATAATCTAACAGACAAAGTGGTTAAAGGAAATGGAAGAGAAGATGACAGAAGATCAATCGTAATTTAAAGGTTGTCCATGATAGGCAGGAAAACTATGCAAACATGAATAAAGTGCTTAGACATTTTGAAGTGGGAGAACATGTGTTCTTGAAAGTGAAAGTGAAAATAAGTTTGCTAATATTAGGAAGTTTCCCAAAGTTGACAACAAGATATTATGGACCTTTTGAAATATTAGAAAAGATAGGTCCACTTGCATACATGCTAGCATTGTCTACATCCATAAGAGTGCATAATGTATTTCATGTATCACTATTAAGGAAATATGTGTCTGACCCTAACCACATAATTGATTGGAATGTGATCCAGGTGGAGCACAAAGGGGATTTTTGGGTGGAACCAATACACATCCTAGACCAGAAATTCAAAGTGCTCAGGAACAAATCCATAGGGATGGTAAAGGTTCAATGGACCTACTACGGTTATGAAGATGCTACTTGGGAGCATGAAGAAAACATGTGGGAAGAATACCCACATTTTTTTGTCAATTTTGAAGAAAACATAATGCAAGACTCCATTTTAAGCAACTAGAGTTCTGGAACGACATCTCATAGTCCCAACCAACCTGCATTGGGGGGCCTGAGAAAAGAATAGCACATTCCTTGGACTAGCCCTAATTAAAAAATGGTGCATTCCTTAGATCATCGAGTTGAGAGAGACATGAGATTATGGTTGGAAATGTTGTTGGAGTTGTAAAATTGAAGAATTTTATTTCTCAGTACTATGATGTAAATTTGTATATGTGTGTGTGTGTCTGTGTGTATGTGTCAACATAGTATGCATCAAGGATGGAACACAATTATAGGGGAGGAGGAATGTAACATCCCTGCTATAATAACCAATTTAATTAATGATTAATGTAGATGTAATGTGTGGCTATGACCAAGCGATGTATATGAGAAATGTATTTTTGAATTTTAATAATAAAATGTGATGTCAACTGCTAAGTGGATATGGAAAGATATGGGGGATGAATTAATCCACAAGAGAAGGGAGGGTGTAAGAGAATTCCTAAGATGGGTACACGGGGGAATTATCCATGTCTATTAATTCCACCCACATTCCTGAATTTTATTATCATTATGTATTAAACTCTATTTTATGATTGAGTGTCCCCAAAGCCAATCATTGAATGCATGTAAGAGGGTGGGTGTGAGAAGTCACATCCTGTAGTTATTGGGAGCATGGGGCATGAGTACAATCAACTCGGGGAAGTGTGTGAGTCAAGTAATTAAGCCAAAGGGAGGAAATTGTATGGGTAGTGACAAAAGTTTTAGACAATCAAATTTTTGGTAAGAACATCAAGTAGAGAAAAAGAAAAAGAGCTTGGAGCTAGAGCATCCATGTGGCCGAATTATGGAGCATGATGAAGCATTTTTGGAGCATTGTGGAGCTGAAGATTGAATATTTGGGTTGTCCCCGACGTCATGATCATTGGCGTGTCCGCATGAGGAGAGTGACAGGTGTCGCCCAGAAATGGGCAGATGGCGTAACCAAAGGTGTCTGAAATGAATGCCATGTGTCTCCTCTAATGAATGACACGTGGCTCTGGCATTTCGGCATTTGGGAGTTTTGAGTGATAAGTGTGGAAATCTCTGTAGGACGATCATTGAAGCGATGTAGCAGTTCAATGTTCGGGAGTTTCTGCCAAAGATGAGCTCGAAATTTTCGTCGTCGAAGTTGTGGAGTGACTTATGTGTGACTCTTGCGATTAAACCTCGCGCAATTTTTGGGATCCCAAATGTGTGGGAGTCGTTGATTTGGCGACCTGTTGGATCTCCATCGTTAAAATTTAACCTATCTTTTTGTCTTGAAATATAAGCCCGAAATGAATTGCTCTGAATTGTTGTGTTTTGTTCTGCAGAAGCTTATTGTACATACAAAGGAATTGGTGGTCCTAGATGTCTCTTGCGCACACAAAAGACTTGGTGGACTTGTTTTATGCTCAATCAATGGAAAACATGATGACAAGTATTTCAAACCAAGTCATGACATGCAATTATCTTTCAAGAAAACAGAAACAATTTGAACAAAGAATCAATCCATAAAGATAATGATAAAAAACCAAGTCATTTAGAGAGGGAAACCAACTTAACCAACAAGTAGAGGAATAATAATGATGATGACATAGGGAAAAGAGGCAGGAGGGGCAGGGGTGTAGAATTAGGTCTCAACATGTTCCAACACAAATATTGACATAAAATAAGTTGTGAGGTTACATGGAGTGCCTAAGGAAATATTTTAAGATAGATATCCAAAATTCACTTCCAATTTTTTGAAAGGTTTGTTCAAAGGATTTGGGACAAATCTAAATCTTAGTACAACCTATCACCCGGATTTGGATGGGTAAATAGAGAAGACTCACAAAATAATTGAGGACATGTTTAAAATGTATGTGATGGATCATCCATCAAAATGGCAAGATTTTGTTCATTTAGTTGTAATTGCTTACAATAATGGGTATTGGGCCTCATTGAAAATTAGCCCAGCTAAAGAATTATATGGAAGAAAGTGTAATACACCAGTGAGTTGGAATAATCTAATAGACAAAGTGGTTATTGAGCCAGATTTGTTGAAGGAAATGGAAGAGAAGATGAGAAAGATCAAGCATAATTTAAAGGTTGTCCAAGATAGGCAGGAAAATTATGCAAACAAGAATAAAGTGTTTAGATATTTTAAAGTGGGAGAACATGTGTTCTTAAAAATGAAGGCAAAAATAAGTTTGCTAATATTAGGAAGTTTCCCAAAGTTGACAACAAGATAGTATGGACCTTTTGAAATATTAGAAAATATAGGGCTAGTTGCATACATGCTAGCATTGTCTGCATCCATGAGAATGCATAATGTATTTCATGTATCACTATTAAAGAAATATGTGTCTGACCCTAACCACATAATTGATTGGAATGTGATCCAGGTGGAGCACAAAGGGGATTTTCGGGTGGAACCAATACACATCCTAGACCAGAAAGTCAAAGTGCCCATCAACAAAGCCATAGGGATGGTAAAGGCTCAATGGACCTACTACAATTATGAATATGTTGCTTGGGAGCATGAAGAAAACATGTGGGAAGAATAACCGTAATGTTTTGTCAATTTTGAAGAAAACATAATGCAAGACTCCATTTTAAGCAGCTAGAGTTATGAAATGACATGTCATAGTCCTAGCCAACCTGCACTAGGAGCCCTGATAAAAGAATGGCAGATTCCTCAGGTTAGAATTGATTAAAAAATGGTGCATTCCTTAGGTCAGCGGGTTGAGTGAGACATGAGATTATGGTTGGAAATGTTGTTGAAGTTGTAAAATTGCATAATTTTATTTTTTACTACTATGATGTAAATTTGTATATATATGTATATCAACATAGTGTGCATTGAGGATGGCACACAATTGTAGGGGAGGAGGAATGTAACATCCCCGCTATAATATCAAATTTAATTAATTCTTAATGTAGATGTAATGTGTGGCTAATTAATCCACAAGAAAGGGGAGGGTGTAAGAGAATGCCTAAGAGGGGTAGAAGGGGAAATTACCCATGTCTATTAATTCCACCCACATTCCTGAATTTTATTATCATTATGTATTAAAATCTATTTTCTGATTGAGTGTCCCCAAATCCAATCATTGAATGCATGTAAGAGGGTGAGTGTGAGAAGCCACATCCCGTAGTTATTGGGAGCATGGGGGATGAGTATAATCAACTGGGGAAGTGTGTGAGTCAAGTAAGTAAGCCAAAGGGAGGAAATGTGTATGGGTAGTGACAAAAGTTTTAGACAATCAAGTTTTTGGCAAGAACATCAAGAAGAGAGCAAGAAAAAGAGCTTGGAGCTAGAGCATCCACGGAGGCCGAATTATGGAGCATGCTGGAGTGGTTTTGGAGCATTGTGGAGTTGAAGATTGAAGAGTTGGGTTGCCAGGCCTGAAGAGTGAACTCTCGTGTGAGTTGCACCCTAACAACAAGTGGTTACTATTTTTTTTGGTAGTTTTCCTGGGAGTGAGTTCCCTTGACTTCCCAACAGAGAGATTCATGGTTACATGTGTGAGAGAGACCTTGGTAAATGAATGGGACACTCGAGGGACTGATATCAGTAAAGGGGTACATTCCTTGTGTTGGGCGGGTCAAGAGGAAGAGAGATAGTGGAAAATTGAGATAGTTGTAGGAGAATACCAGTGGGTTGTGGGTTTATGAGTTGTGAGTTGACAGTGAGAGACCACCCTCTTTTGTACATTGCTAGTCCCAACTCGGGGGTGACTTGTTGTTGAGATTTGGAACAAAAAGTCTATGGTTGGGTGGAACGTTTGTCCCAAGCAGTTGGTTGCCCAATTTAATTAAAATATAAGTGTTTTATCTATTTATGTGTTGTATTTATGAGTAAGTTGTTGTGCATGAACTTTGTGTTTAATAAGAATTTATATGATGTTGTCTGAGTCATTAGTTGCATTCCCGCTTCTTTAAAATGATGTAAATGCATTTGCTAAATGGTATCAGAGCATAGTTAAATTTTTATGCAATTTGTAGCTAATAAACTACAGGAAATTAGTTAACAATTTTTTTTAATTTTTATGAGTATTCCACACATAATAGACCTCAGTTGGATTGGAGGACATTACACTTTCTACCAAGTTAAATGAATCATCATCTCATAATGAAACCTTTATGGGGGAAACTCGAGCCTTCTGTTGTTACTATTCCTTGAAAAATCAAAACCACCCTTGCATCTCCTCTTACTCCCTGGCCCTTCTCCTCTTCTCCCTTTTGATCACTTCTCTCCATCATTATGTTGGTGGTTGGATCCTTCTAAATCATCTCATCGTATTGATTACAACCTAACTCAAGATGAATTCTCCCTAAACCGTATTGATTAACATGCCTCCTATTTTCCTCCTTAGAATATTGGTCTTTCCTATAAATTATAGCTATGAGATTTCCTTCTCAACCATTCCTCCAATATTTTCCTCCTCTCATCTTTTATCTTTAGTATTTCAACTCTACCACCTCTCATATATTCCCTTCACTTATTTTTAATTTATTGAAAACATATATCTTTTTGTTAAGAATAAATTTTTAATAAATATTATATTAAAAAACAAAGTCCTTAGTATCTTGTCGACAATGAAGTGGATGGCCACTTATAAAGTTGTCAGAGTGACATATGCCAACCCTACTGTTACGTTGATGTTATGGTGCCAATGCACCCAAAACATAAATTTAACAATGCTTAAATAACTATATTTAAGCATCTATATACACCTCCCTTTAAATAAAAATTGATGGTGAAATCCTCATATCTAGATTTGGGTGACATGTATATAAAATAATTATTTATACGAAATATAAGTGATATTTGCTTCAGCGCAAATTGGCCATGCAAATTCTCTCATTGTTTAATTATTCTTCCCCATTAAAGTTGACAATCTCCAATTTAAAAATTTGATATCAAAGGTTTGATTACTCTTCCCATGAAAGTTGACGGCGCCCACTTTTAAAAGATTTCGATATCAAAGGTAGGATTCTTTTCTTGATTTTCGTAATAAATTCACCCATTTCTGGGGATACCGTGAATATTTTTTTTCCTTGTCAGAGCTCGAATTATTTTATTATTCTTTTCGTGGCATCGGCATATCAAAGATACGATTCTTTTATTGAAATTTGTGATGAGACACATATTTCACGTGGAAAAGATAAAGCAAATGTTCAGTGAATAATTTGAGTAATGGACGCATGTATTGATTTTGGTTGTAAATATTTGATATATTTATATGTTTTATACAATGTAATAATTTAATATGCGTAGGTTTTGAGGAAGGCTCTATATTTGTGTAACTATATGTGTAGATATATGCTTCTCTTATATATGGAGATATAGGCATATCGAGATGTAATTTTTCTTTTTGGTATTTTAGGAGTGGAGGTACAATGTTCAATGCTAACTTAGTGTTCAATGCTAACTTAGTGAGAGATGTACTTTTCCTTTGAGACATTATGGGAGGCATATTTCATAAGAAGGTATTTATGGAGGTATTTAAGGAGGGATATTGGTGAATACGGGAAACGAGGTTGCTCGTATTGCCTCTTAAGAATTTGTGTCGGAGGCAGTATGAGCAGCCTTAGTTAATGTAAAGGCTGCTTATTATACCTCGCAACCTGAGTAGTACACTCCACTGCTGGAAACCTTGAAATAAGTGATGGAAACCTCAAAATAAGTGAAGGCTGCAATAACACTATAAAGTTATCAGCTAATGAAATGTAAGAAAACTCGATTTTTTTACACATTAAAAAATAAAATTTTAAGTTTTTTATGTTATATATTAAGTTCTTTATAAAAAATTTAAAGTCAAACCAAATAAATAGAGAAGTCAAAGCTAACTCATTGTTATGTATACTACCTGGAGGCAATACAATAAGGAGAGATTTTAGAGGGGTTGTTGGGTTGTTACATTAGTTATAGGTATTTATGGCAATGTGAACTTGTTTTGGTCACACTAGTTATTGTTGGGTTGTTACACTAGTTATAGGTGTTTATGGCAATGAGAACTTGTTTTGGTCACACTAGTCATTGCTTAGCATTTTGGGTATTAATGGCATTGCCTCAATACTATTTATAATTTATTTTATGGTGATTGAGTATTAACCTTGGCTTTCTCTTTAGTGCCTTGTGCATTAGACTTTACACCGATGCCATTGATATTTGTCCAATGGGATATTTGTTTAGTCCTATGAATGGATTAACCTTGCCATAGTTCTTTGTGTTGTTGGTATGGATTCTAGTCTAGTATCATAATATAGATGTGATTATTGCACATTGACACTTGTCCTTAGTCCAACAAAGCCACGTGGTGTGTCACATAACACAATTGTAAGTATTTTTAGTTTCAATAACTATGACCTTACTTCACAACTATCTTACTTAGTCAAAAGCCATATGGTAAATTATTCCTACTTGGTATGACTATATCCTTGCTCAATAATGAATTATTCCTACTTGTTATGACTATATTATTCCTTAATATTTATCAATGAGAGATAGTCATTTGATGTGTCATCAAATATGGTTGTAAGTATATTATGAGCCTAATACTTAAAATAACATTAGGATGCCTGCCCCAAGTTAATGGAAAAAAAGTAGCAACGGGGTAAACAAAAACATGTGCACGTAGGAACGTGTGCATGTTCTTAAGAACGTGCATACGTTCCTGATGTGACAAACTAGACAAACCATGAACCACCACCCAATATGCTGCATCGACTCATCGGTAGGAACACACTCACGTTCTTAAGAATGTGCATGTATTTGTAATGCCACATCATCTCAGGAATGTGCACACACTCTAAGAATGCGCACATGTTCCTGTTGGGTTCGATTGAAAAGGCTCGCGACCCATTTTTTTACCTATTCGACTGACCACACCGCACATTTGAGAAGTCATTGAGTGAATTGAAACCTTTGGATTTGTTGACAATGTTTCCACACAATCCTACCGTTGTCTCTGAGGTATTTTAGGTATCTATTCACATGCGATTTCATGTTTTTTTTTAGTTTCATAAACTATTTAATTTCATGTTTTTTGTAATTTTCTAAGTTAATTAAAAAACGGAACCTAATTTATATAAATTTTGTTATTAAATTGTAACACAATAATTAGCATGTAACCTCGAGAAAACCAAATCCTGACACAACCATAGGAAGACACACCAAACCCCAACCCACAACCAACAAATGTAAACACAAAAATTGATGAAGGGTTGAATTGTCTTATATCTATTGTCCATGACTTACAGAGTACTAGAGAGCCCACCCATTTGTCATTATCTACTTCCTTGGACACCATTGTATCGTCCAGGGAAATTAACCAATATTTCTGATTACAGGGCTAAGATGCTTCAATATTACAAGACTGGCATAGACAAAAACCAAGTGACGGACTTAAACATTACAAAACAAGAATTAAAGTCATTGCTCATTGATCCTAGAACCAAACTACAACCACCAGTCACAAATAAATAGATTTGTATGGATTGGTGCATCCACCAACAATTTAAAGATAATTGGATGGATAGGTAGTTTATGGTGTTTGACAAACCTCCCTGCAATAATAGGGAGGTGCCTCTATATTTCCTTAGGAAGTTAAGGGACGATATTATTTTGGGTCACCATGTCAACTACTTTGACATTGGTGAATTCCAAGGAGTGGGTCATGGGTCCGCACAAGATAGAGAAAACGCTAGGCATGACCCAGTGTTAGGTCCTCATCCTCCTAGGCGAAGGCCTAACCCCCTTGCTCAACATCCTCTCATCATGAAAGGCATCACCCAAACACAATTATCGTTATCATCTTTGACTCAGAGCAACCTGGTCCAACATGGAAACTTTGTGGCATTATCTCAGTGGGAGGAACCTTCAGGTGACATTCAGAGAGGGGCTAGACCTTCCATCCCTAGAGTAGTGCAGTCGAGAGACAACACATAGACAGATTAGGTGTTCATGTGACCCTCATAGATGCTCGAGTTGTGAGCATATTTGTTATGGGATGATGGAGGCCAATAGACAAGAGAGTTTCATGGATGAGGTTAGTATATTGACCATCTCTATGTTCTTCATTGATTAATATGACATTTAGAGAGGGGCTAGACCTTCCAGCCCTCGAGTAGTGTAGTGAGGAGACAACACATGGACAAATTAGGCATTCATGTGACCCTCATAGATGCTCGAGTTGCGGGCATATTTGTTAGGGGATGATGGAGGCCAGTAGACAAGAGAGTTTCATGGAGGAGTTTAGTATATTGACCATCTCTATGTTCTTCAT
>JZKD02S0663903.1:125051-136331 GCA_000966675.3 Picea glauca | reverse complement strand
AAATATAAACTATGTGGTGTTCATGAACTAATAGATTGTTAGCTAACAACAAGTGTTCTTTCAACACTCAAATAGTCAGTGAGTCATGGAAAAATACAAGCATAAAGGATGGTGATGCACCATGAAGTGTGGGATGGCTCCCACAATAGAGATAACGAATCAAATGAGAGGAGGGTGGTGGAGATCCCTCAGGGTCTAGTTGAAACTACAAGGAGCCTCATGGCCGAATTATAGAGTTGCAAGGTTGATAACGAGAGATTGATTAAAGAGAAAGAAAAACAAATGTAAATTAATGCAGTCTTGCTGTAGAGCTTATCCGATATACAAAGGTAGCTGCAACATGGACCTGCAACCAGTCATCTGGAACGATGACATATGAAGAGAAGTCTAATTCCATGTGAGATACGAAAGCGTGGTTCCATAATTGGCCAAACTAAGAGGAGTACCTCTAGGAAGGCCCAACCTGGAAGCAGGGGACACTCAGTGGGAGAGTCCTCTGGAAAGAAACTAACAACTCTGAGGAATCTTCTAGTAGAAAAACTATCTCACCTTCTCAAAGGAAAGGATATAAGCGAAAGCATTCCAAAATTCATGACCCTGAAGATTTTAAGAAATCCAAACCACCCTCTTTCAATGGAGATATTTAGAAAGGGGAAGATGCATAAGATTGGATTCTTGGTTTAAAGAAATACTTTAATGTCCATGACTACTCTGAAAACTTGAAGGCTCGAATAACCATCTTCAAACTGAAGGAAAACGATTCCATTTGGTGGGAAGACCTTAAGAATGTGAAAGAAAGCCATGAAGAGGACTTATCATGGAAACAGTTTGAGAAACACTCCAAGAAGAAGTATCTATCAGAGAAACACTTTGATGGGAAGACTAAGGAGTTCTATGAACTCAAGACGGGAAAACTCATCATAGAGGAATATGTCAATAAATTCCTTGAGTTATTGAGGTATGTACCCTACATAAAGGATGAAAAGGTAAAAGTGAAATGATTTATTAGTGGGTTACCTCAGGCCTATCAGAACAAGATTAAGTTTGACAAGCCAAATACCTTAGAAGACACTATCTGAAAGGCAAGGTATTGTTATGAATAACTCGGGAGTCAGACAGAACCTCGCGAGGAATGGAAGAAGAAGAGTAGTTTGAGATTCAATAATAAAAGGTTCAAAGCCTCAATATTTAAGAAATATAGGAAGGACTCTAGAATAATCCTTCCTACTAAAAGTGTATATCAACAAAATTTCCCCTCCCAGAGTGGAAATAAACCTTTTGGAGAAACCCTAGGAAAGAATGATAACCCAAAGAAGGAACCCTTGAAATGTTGGGTTTGTGGAGAAGAACATCTATTGATGGATTTTCCACACCGACAATAGAACACTGGGAGAGTCTACAATATATAAGAAGATACCACAATCAATTTTGTTGCTAGGAACATGCCACAGATTTATGCGGCTTTGGATAATAAACAGGCCAATTGTTGGAGTTACTTCACACACACATAGGATTTCTTTTTCCTAAGATTATTCCTTGTTTATTATTCATAATTAGTCATTATCCAGTCTCCTATATTTTAGGGGAGAATATTCCACCTAGAGAATATTCTCTTTCAGTTGACACTTCAGTTTGACTAGTTGAGTTGAGTTTAGATGTTGCATTGGGATCATCACCATGCAACATTGGGATCATCACCATGCTAATTCTACCTTTCCTTGGTGTCATCACCAAAGTGGTGCATTATCCTTGATTCCCTAAGTTAACTTCTCACTACTCTATGTTCAGTCAGTGAACTAAAGACTAGTTGACTAGTTAACTCAACTAGGTGGCAGTTCACTCCTGTAACTGCCTGAGAGACTATAATAGGTGGAATTTCACTCCTGTATCTGTTGGTGTTTGTCCATATCAATCTAGACCACCAATATGGCGACTTGGTTATCCTCAAGTCGAACTCATTGAGATATACAGAGTATATCATGTGTAAATTATTCATTATTCACAACGGTTAATGAGAATTTTTTGATTTTTTCTCTCCTTCATCTTCTTTCTTCTATTCTCTCCGCAAATGTGTGTATCATTGTTTAGCTAGATCTATTTTGTGTAGGTTCAACACATTTACACCAACCACCAAGATTCAATGGTGGATATGGAAGGTATGATCTCCAACCATCTAGTTTATATTTTAATTGACCCTGGTTCTAATTTGAGTTATGTGGCCCCTCAGATTGTTGATAAGTGTAAACTACAACCAGTTAGACATGTTAAGCCATGGTTGGTACAAATAGCCACTGGAACCAAAATAAAAGTAGCAGAGGTCATACCATCTTACCAATTCATCATGGATGGATTGCCCACCCAAGCGACCCTTAACGTACTTCTCCTAGGATCTTATGACCTGTTGATTGGTATGGATTGGCTAGCTTCTTATAAAAATAAGTTGGAGTGTTTCTATAAAAACTTGGAATGTATAAATGAAGAAGGGAGAAAGGTAATACTCCAAGGTATTCATAAGCCTGTCTCAGTGAGACGAATATTTCCCACCCAAGTGACCCTTAACGTACTTCTCCTAGGATCTTATGACCTGTTGATTGGTATGGATTGGCTAGCTGCTTATAAAAATAAGTTGGAGTGTTTATATAAAAACTTGGAGTGTGTAAATGAAGAAGGGAGAAAGGTAATCCTCCAAGGTATTCATAATCCTGTCTCAGTGAGACGAATATCAACCCTTCAAATGAAAATGTATTGCAGAAAGGGATGTCCTCTATATGCAATACAGGTGTTGGAATCTGTTGAGGATGACAACCGAACCTATAAGACCACTCCATATTAAGAGAGTATAGAGACATGTTTCTAGAAGAGGTATTGGGTCTACCTTCAAGAAGAGACATTGAATTCTCCATAGAACTTGCACCAGGAGCAGTGCCAATGTCTAGGAAACCCTATATGATGAGTACACCTGATATAGTTGAGCTCATGCTACAACTAAAGGAAATGATGGACAAAGGCTACATATCACCCAATGTGTCTCCATGGGGAGCGTCGGTCTTGTTTGTGAAGAAGAAAGATGGCACACTCTGACTATGCATCGGTTATAGACAACTCAATAATAAAACCATAAAGAACAAGTACCACTTACTAAGAATCGATGACTTTTTCAACCAATTAGGGGGTGCTTCCATTTTCTCAAAGATTGACTTGAGGTCTGGATACCATCAAGTCTGAATCAAGGATGAAGACATCCACAAAACAACCTTCAGGACCAGATATGGTCACTATGAATTTGTGGTGGTGCCATTTGGATTAACCAATGCCCCCGCCACTTTTATGTGCTTGATGAATAATGTACTCAACAAATTCATAGAGAATTTTTTATTGGTTTTCATTGATGATATCCTAATCTACTCCAAGAACATAGAGGAGCATGAAGAACATATTAGACTTGTACTTCAAGTACTAAGAGAGCATCAACTCTACGCTAAGTTTAGCAAGTGGGACTTTTTCCATAAGCAAGTCCATTACTTAGGCCATGCCATTTCTATAGAAGGAGTGGCAGTAGACCCTAACAAGATCAAATCTATTATGGAATGGCCTACCCCAAAGGATGTATATGATATCAAATCCTTTATGGGCTTAGTAGGATACTATAGAAGGTTCATAAAAGGATTTTCCAAGATTGGTTGTCCAATCACTGCCCTTCAGAAAAACGGGTTTAAATTCACTTGGACATCAGAATGTGAAGAAAGATTTTAGGAACTGAAATACCTTCTAACCCATGCACCCATGCTGAAGATTGCAAACCCTGATACTGACTTCCTCGTGTGCATATATGCCTGCAAGGAAGGAATCAGAGGTGTCCTTATGCAAGAAGGGCGTATAATTTGCTACAAATCTAGAAAATTGAATGAGCATGAAATCAATGATGTGACCCATGATCTAGAGTTGGTTTCCATAGTGCATGATTTAAAAATATGGAGGCATTACTTCCTGGGTAGGATATTTGTACTTATGATAGACCATTGTGGATTGAGGCACCTGTTTGATCAACCAAAACTCAATGCTAGACAAGCTAGGTGGATTGATCTCCATAGTGAGTTTCATTTGGAAATAAGACACATCAAAGGAAAGGAAAATATGGTGGTCGATGACCTTAGAATAAGTGTGAAGATGATTCACCTAGAAGCAGTGAGCACCTGTGAAACAAATGTCAAGGAAAGAGTCAGGAATGCACAAGAAACATATGTATTCTTCAAGACCGTGACCTCATACTTAAGGCAAGAGCCTACATGGATAAAGTATGAAGGCTATCAGATGCTCGATGAAGGCCTTTTGACTTACATAAATAGATTGTATGTCCCAAGTTGTGAAGAATTGAAGAGGTTCATAATGGATGAGCTACACAAGAGACCATACACTAGTCACCCAGTATATCAGAAAATGATCACGACCACTAGGAAACAAATCTATTGGCCTGGATTGAAAAAGGACATAGCTGTCTATCTATCTAAGTGTCTAGAATGCCAATAAGTTAAGGTAGAACACTGACACCCAACAAGTTTGGTACAACCTCTACCAATTCCAGAATGGAAATGGGAAACCATCTCCATGGATTTCATCATCGGATTACAAAAATTGGCCAAGTAAAATGATGCCATCATGGTAGTGGTGTACAAATTGAGCAAGTCTGCTCACTTCGTTCCTGTCAAATATACCTACAAGGAAATATATATTGCCAACATATTCATGAAGGAGATATTCAGACTGCACGACATGCCTAGGGATATTGTTTCTGACAGAGATACAAAATTCACTTCAAGCTTTTGGAAATCCTTGATGGCTGGTTTTGAGACTAAATTGTTGTTTATCACAACCTATCACCCTCAAACTGATGGAAAGACAGAAAGAGTAAACCAGATATTAGAAGACATGTTAAGGATGCATGTAATGAATCAGCCTAAGAAGTGGGAATGCTACCACCCATTGGTAGAATTTTCTGACAACAATGGTTATCAAGAGTCACTGAAGATGAGCCCTTTTGAAGCCCTCTATGGTAGACCGTGCAAGACTCCAGTCAGCTAGAGTAATCCAGTGGATAGAATTACAATCGGACCCGACATGCTAAAATAAATGGAACAAAAAGTGATTCAGATAAAGAAAAATATGAAAATTTCTCAGGATAGACAAAAAAAGTTACACCAACAAAAAGAGAACTCCTAGAGAGTTCAAGAAAAGAGACCATGTCTATCTCAGAGTTAGGCCCAAGAAGAGTTCCCTAAGAATGGGAGCTTGTGCCAAGCTGGCACCTCGATATTTTGGACCCTTTGAAGTATTAGATAGAGTGGGACATGTAGGTTATAGGCTAGCCCTCCCTCCCACAGTAAAGGCACATAATGTTTTCCATGTTTCATTATTGAAGAAATATGTACATTATTATAATCATATAATTGACTGGTATGTGATTCAGGTGGAGCTGGAGGGAGAATTTCTACCAGAACCTCAATGCATACTAGACAGGAATAAAACTCCACTGAGGAATTGAACCATTGCACAAATTATGGTGTAGTGGAAACACTTTGGCCCAGATGAGGTTACGTGGGAAATGGAGGATGCCATGAGACATGCATATCCATTTTTGTTCACTTCTGTATATATAGATTATGTTTACAAATAGAACATTGAGGATGATGTTCCTTTAACGGGGAGGGAATTGTAACACCCTATTTCCCCCAGTTTGTAAATATAACTATATGGTCCAAGAGACTATGGAAAATGAAATATGTGTGAATATTTGATTGGATGGACCTTTGTATAAAAGGTCAATGAATGTAAATTCTATTACTTACTAAGAAATGGATAAGTGTTGCATGATTGCTAGAAAGAGGGGTTTTTAACTAAGAAAGACCAAGAATGCTATGAAAAGAGATGGTGAAGGGGACTAGGAATGGTTGCATTAACCTTGACCAAACCAATACCTTACTGGATATAATTGCTCACGATCAGAACAGTCCTCTGACCCAGAAATGAATTACAGTTAGGATGGTAGGTGGGAATACCTCCTCAAGAGTTAATTAGGGGATGGGGCAGACCACCCATATGTAAGGCTTCCAGACATGAACACAGAATGGAAATAAGATCCAAATGCAACCTTGCCGAGAAAGGAAAGAAATGAAGGTGTGGTGGGTAGAGGAAGACCTACAAAGAGTGTAGAGACGAGAGGCTAAGCTCTAGAGTTCAAGGAATAACTAAGGAATGAACATTTTGTTTGCAGGGAAAATGGCTAGTAGGGTTAAGATACAAGATGATAAATGAGGCTGGTCCTCCTTTCTTTTTACTGTGTAAACCATTGCCAATATCCCATGGGAGGAGGAGAGTAACCTCCGTCCCTACTGTCGTTGAGCCGGAAGAAGATTTTATATCTCAGAGCACCATGGTCTATCTCGGGGGTGGCTAGTGGTAAATATGTTAGGAGTGACTGAGCCTATGGTTGGGTGGAAACGAGCACCCCTTTCTGTAGTTGCTTCACATTATCTAGTTATGATAAGTATTTTCCTACTTTATGTATTGAACTGAAATAATGAATGAATGCATGAGTTTATGTATATATGTGTGTATTCATAACTGATTTCTATGTGAAATGGTTTTGATATGTGCACATTCATCCCCTTGTGAACTTATGCCTTTGACTGATAGTCTATATGCCCAAGCCTAGCTCTTGAGGCTTCTTGGGACGTAATCTTGTAAGATGGTCGAGATAGAGATATCGTGTCGACCTGAACCTGTATGTCTGAAGAAGATACCTCTTTCAGACTCCTTACTGTGTGACCGAGATTTCAAGACCAAGTCCTTAACCGTTTCATGATAAATATCAGGAAGGATAGTGAAGTTCAAGCCTTGAAATGGGAGATATATTCGTTTGAAAGATGAGCAGACGATACCCATTCCAGAGGACCCATGTGACCAATACCCAGGAACCTTAGGCTAAGCTTAAGGAAGCTATGTCCTCCTGGCTTTGGAGCTCTGAAAGTCCGGGACTTCAGAGTACGACCGACCTTACCATCCTTATACTAGTGGAAGGTGGCCAGGAGACTCAGTTTCCTGTAAGGTTGATCGATGTTAGGAAGTTCCCCAAGTAGTTAGGTGAACCTATCTTAGAAACTAAACGAGGATATGAAACCCCGAAGGTCGCAGTCGCGAAGAACCCATAACTATAGATCGATGGATCCTTCGGGTTCTTTCCCAACCGTCGATATACTGGGGACACATGGCGCTAGTCCCTGAAGTGCGTAAATTGGGCACTTCGGGAGATAAGAGGAGTTTTCATCGCAACACTCCTGAACGTCGAATCCCTGAGGTAACTAGAGCTATAGATCTATAAATCTACGTGGTCAGATCTCGACCATGAGATCTAAGGAATGTTAGAAGCCTATCAGTCCAGGGGTGATGTGGTGCAATGAAGACCCCCCCCTAGGGTGACGTGGGACCCATATTGACGTACCAAGTGTCACCTAGATTTGTGTGTGTCACATACCCTATAGGCCCATTGGGACGTGACACGTGTCACCTTGACCCCTCCTACATGTCAGTTCCTGGTAAGTGTTTGCCTAGCCAATGTAGTTGGTGAAGTGGTCGAGAATCCAGGACTTCAGGACTCCATAGGATTTGGGATGTAGTATGGTAGAGAGACCAAACGACTCGAATTCCAGAACCACGTGGTGAGCTTACGGGACTTTGAAGATTTATAACTCTGGGCGATATCATGCGTAGACAGTAAAGAGGTGCCAAAGTGTTGAAGCACTGAATCCCTCCACAATTGACATAGGAGGAAGAGAGTGAGTCCAGTCATGGGATCGTAATGTGAATGGTCTTCCCCCATGGAGGAAGGAACTTGGCAATAACACGTGTGAGGTGGATCCATGTGGGTGCCACATGACCCTCAACCAATGAACACCCGAAGAACTTCGGGAGATATATCTGCCAGTTCTGGGCTCGATTTTGAGCATGGGGACCGTGGTCGGAAAACTATGGACGAGAAGAGTGTGGTAGAAACCCCAAATGAAGGGTTTTATCATTTAAGGAGAACAAAATTTTGAGGCCCCATCCCTAGGAAATCCACTCAGGGGTTGGGTGTGTTATAAATCCAAGGGAAGAAAGGCACCCAATGTCAATATATCTATTGGAACTGCCTCTTAATCAACCATAGGATTAATGGATTTTGTCAATTTTGAGGACTTTATTACCAAGACACTAGTCATATCTACATATTTTGTTTTCATGGGGACATGCAAAACCTCAGGCATGGCGAAGATGTTAGGCCTCCAAATTAATGCCATTTTCACTACCAAGTGACCCTTTTTTACAACTCCAAAATCATTTTTTTCACTATGATAACCACTCTTTCATCAGATTTTGTTTAAAATGGTCATCCAAGGCTCAAAACGTAATTATAATGGTTTTTTTTTGTGTTTTCCCATAATCTTTCACGAATTAGGAGAGTTAAAAGGTTGAATTATTCCTAATGATGGTTGATTGAGCCAGGTCCTATAACCCATGTTGAAGTTTGTCATATCTTTGGAGTTCTAGAAAGAAAAACATGGTATGGGTTTTCTCCGCGAGGGCCTTGTCATGCTCTCATGCTCCTCATATCGATTCTAGAAGGTAGAAGGAATGTTCCAAGTTGTAGTCAAATATCAAGTCAATGCTCTCCAATTTTAGTTTACTAACAACAAAATTAGATCAAGGATGAGAATGGGATATATTCTCATGCATTCTATGTCATGAGAATATCTTCCCAACTATTTTCCAAAGTTATCTTGGCGTCCTTAGTATTAATTGAGTTAATTGTTGTAATTTGATGATTTCAATGCATTAGAACAGGGTTCCACCAGGATCGACTTGTGCACATTTAGGACATGAAATGTGTATAAATTCTGGCTCAAAACAATGTATAGAGTAAGTTGGAAGCATTGAGAAAGTAATAGAGAATAATACATTGTCAGGTCTTTTAGATCCAAATTGTCATTGCCATCTATTGAACTCTGCTGCTGATTAATAAAAAAGATGGTGTTCTTAGTTATTGTGTGTGTTAAATCCACCTCCATACTATATATTTGTAGCACAATGATCCGTTGAATGGGAAGGGCCCACCACGTTTGGATTTCCTTTCTTTGTGTTGTTAGTATAGTTTTGTAAGTAATTCATTTACTAAAATAGATTTTGGGTTTGGACTTCTAGTTTCATTTATTTTATTATTTTGCATTGGTTTTGTTATAGATAACTATGTTTCATGTATTGAATTGATTAAGGGTTAAGTTATTACATACAGATGCTTTGATAATCACATGATAATTCAAGTTTCGTAATTCGAGAGCACCAATAGCATAGTACTATGTTCCATCATTCGGTAACTTGCTCATATTAATATCAGAATTACTCTGTTTTGAGTCCAACAATATGTTGATGCCACATTTTTATTATAACCCTTATATTGTCGATGCATTGATTCATTGTATAACCATGTTCCGAGATAGTTGAAATCAAATCATAACTATAGTCCTATAGTGGCTTTGGTTTAAGTGTTTTGAAATATACTTCTGTTATCACATACAATTGTCTTGATTTACACAATGGGTTATGCATATACAATTTTAACACAAACATAGTTTAAGTTGTAAGAACAATCATTCTGTTAATTCTCAAGTAATAATTCAAGGAAATTGGTTTGGTTTTATGACATAGAACTATAGCACTTGAAGATTCCAGAATTGGTGTGATGTTGTATGAGTTGTCAACATGCGTTTGTATGAAGTGTGAGTGTATGGATCAATCCTTTTTATTAGTTTTCTTTCTTTGATAACTTGTTGATTAAATTCCTTTGGTTAGATGTAACTTATACCTCACTAGATTTGAAAAGATATTATTGAGTTATATTGATGTAATGAACATATTTGCAACCTGAGTTTGTTAAACTTTGTATCGTTAACTTTGTAAGATTCATAGGATAAGTGTAAAGAAGATTAGTTTTTGATATTATTTTACATGCTCTGTTTCCATTCATAATTAGACAAAGTGTCATTGAAGCTAGGAGCCAAAATTACTTTTTGACACTTAGGGATCAACTTAAGTGGATTATTGTAAGCCTCTGGCCAACACGCACCTTCTTTGATCTGCTACCCAATACACAAAATTCCCATGGATTACATGGTTTTATAGAATATCTCCATTTAATAAAGGTGTGAAGATTATTCCTTTCCATATAGTAGAATATCCTAAACAATTATTTTTGTGTCTTAAGCATTGCACATACAGTGTTGGAATCTCTAATATTACACCCCCAAATTGATGAATACATTTTCAACAATTAACTCAATTAATTAGCTCGATAGTTACATTGACATAACCATTCATTTCATCCCATGTCTTGACCTCATAACATAAATCAAACATGCATTAACTTTATAACACAATCCTTTTTAATAACTAATCTAGGGTCATCTAATGACTAGTTTCATTGTATCTTCCATGTCATATTTATGTTAGTTAACATATTTAGGTACTTAACCAAATCTATCAATTTCTTCTATTTGTCGCAATTTTATTTTTCCATAATTGATCCTTTGACTTTACAATTCACTACAAGAACATTTACTAACAACATCCACTAGTTTGAACACTAATTTCCCCATCATAATGCTATAAGAATTTGCATTCATGAGGTTTGATACTTGAACCTTATGAAAAATATACAAGTTTATATTTTTTCATGAAGTGGAACCTGAAACTTATTAAATATTCAAAACTTCATTCACATTTCATATTATTTTCATACTCAGGTCCTCTCAAAGGAAATATTATTACACACCCAATGAATATTAATACCTAAATCTCATCGATAAGATATAGAAAAATCCATATTTTCCCTACTTCTTGAGATTTGGCCAACAACTTCTCATAATAAAAAAAGATTCATTCCATAAGAAATCCTGGAGAAATGTATTACACTTACATTTCAAGGTAAAACAAGCACGTGGAATTCCTAAGGAAACCATATCTTGTGTCTTCTTTCTACACCCTCAATGAATTCTCCTAGTGGGGGCTCCTTAGCCCCACCCCCTCCTCCCATTCCTGCTGCAGCCACTGTGACCTTTGTGTTCTTGGTTGCAGTCCTTCCCAAACATCCAAAACCAACATAGTTGAGATTCGTAAATAAATTGGAGGAGATTATGTCGGTGCCAGTGGAAGCAAGCTCGATCTCCCTTGTGTTGAGGTTTGTAGGGAAGTTCA
>JZKD02S0663903.1:43529-64848 GCA_000966675.3 Picea glauca | reverse complement strand
TCGATATTTCCACAAAAGTTCATCGCTATAGCGACGAAAATCCCGACTAGATTTAAAAAATATTTTTGTGGATATTACGACGAACTTGCGTGGCAATATCGACAAAAATCCCGCCCTCTTTAAAAAATAGATGAAACTAGTGGAAGCATGGAAAATTTTCATGGAATAATCTGCCCATATGTAGTAGTGACAAAGAAGAACTTGTTGTTTACTCAAGTACAAGGAAAGCATACAAGTGTTACAACCTGAGATTGAACAAAGTTGTGGAAAGAATCGACGTAACAATTGTTGAAATAGGTAGACAAGAATTAAAGAAAGAAGAAAATGAATCAATGGAACAACTTTACGAAGAAGAAGAAGAAGAATATGAAGAAGGGGAAGATGAAGAGGATCCGATAGAAGCAGAAGAGAAAGTTCAACAAGTTTCTCCAAAGAAACCTAGCAGACGAGTACAGAAGAATCATCCTTCAGATCAAATTATCAGAAACAAAGATGCAGGAGTTGAGACTAGAAGAAGAATCCATTCACCAGAATAAATGCACCTAGGACTCTCATCTATGATTGAACCAACTTGTTTTGAAGAGGACAGAAAGGATGGATTTTGGAATAAGGCCATGGATGAAGAATTAGATCAAATAGAGAAAAATGACACTTGGGAATTGGTTCCAAGACCAAAGGATAAGAATGTGATTGACACAAAGTGGGTATACAAGAATAAATTGAATGAATATGGACAGGTTACAAGGAACAAATCTAGATTGGTATGTAAAGGATATGCACAGGTTGAAGGAATCAAATTTGAAGATACATTTGCCCCAGTTGCCAAAATGGAAGCAATCTGATTGCTTTTAGCTTATGCATACTCCAAAAATATTAAAGTGTATCAGATGGACGTAAAATAATCTTTTCTGAATGGGGAACTTGAATAAGAAGTCTACATTGAACAACCAAAAGGATTTCAGTTGTCAGAGAACGCATATTATGTTTGTAAATTAAAGAAGGCGTTGTATGGTCTAAAACAAGATCCTAGACCATGGTACTCTAGACTGGATAAATATCTACAACAGATAGAGTTTAGAAAAGGAAGTGCAGACAACAACCTCTACATCAAGGTAACTCAAGATAGTATTTTATTAATTGAATTTTATGTTGATGATATTATTTTTGGAAGTACTGATGACAAGTTAAGACATAAATTTTCAAAGGACATGCAGAATGAATTTGAAATGTCATTACTTGGAGAACTATCCTTCTTTCTGGGTATTCAGATACATCAAAGCAACCAAGGAATTTTTATTTCTCAAACCAATTATATCAGAGAAATGCTAAAGAGGTTCAGAATGGAATATTGCAAACCAGTTATCACTCCCATGCAAACCAGTTGCAAGTTGAGCAAAGATGATGATTCAAAGTCTAAAGATTAGATGCAATACAGGTCAATGATTGGTAGCCTACTATATTTGACAACATCCAAACCATATGTAATGCAGGCAGTTGGACAAGTGGCATGATTTCAAGCAGCACCAAAGGAATCACATGTATTAGCAATGAAGAGGAGTTTCAAATATCTCAAAGGAACAAAAGATTTTGGAATATGGTATCCAAAGGGAAATTATCTATCACTTATTGCCTACACAGATGCAGATTGAGCAGGTTGCATTGATGACCGACGAAGCACCAGTGGAGCAACATTCTACTTGGGTGAGTGTTTAATATGATGGATAAGCAAGAAACAATCATCAATATCTTTATCTACAGTCGAGGCAGAGTACATTGCAGCAACAACATGTTGTACATAGGTTCTATGGATGAAAAAAACTATGATATATATAAAGGTTGAGTATGATGAGCCCATTCCAATCTATTGTGATAATACAAGCGCCATCAGTATCTCAAAGAACCCACTGATGCACTCCAAGACGAAGCACATTCCAATCAAGTGTCACTTTCTATGGGAACAAGTTGAAGAAAATAACATCAGAGTTGAATATGTGTGTTATCGGATTAATCGGTAAGTGTGGACACAAAATGATCTCCCTAGCTTCACTACGAAACTATAACAAAACAAGACAGTACACTACTCTTTCTTTAGATTTAAATTATCAAATGAGAAATGGATCTAGAACATACCTTTTAAATATCAAAGATCCAACTTCTCCAATGCAATCAAAGCTCCATCACAAGGATTATGGAGAAATATCTGCAAAAGAGCACAAGCCAACGAAGACAAAAATAACATAACCTACTTGATATGAAACTATGTATGTGATCAAGGAATCATACAATATGGACAACTAAGATTAATATCGGAAAGAAAAGTTCATCTGTATTAAATAATAGAAAGAGAGATTACAACCAAATCCTTGATGTCATAAGGTCCCTTCCAACTATCCCTCATTTCCCACACACTTCTGCTCCAATAATTCTAAGACTATAGATCTGAAAATCACTCACAATCTATCTTGACAAGGCAAAACTCAAAGCCACTCTAACCAAGCTAACAATCTCAAGCCAAATTTCCAATCTAAGTTTCTTCATGAGAGATCCTCTCCTTTTATAAGTTGAAGAGAATAAGATGAGGAGGTTAGGATGATCCCACAAAATCATAAAAGTGAGTAAGATCCAAACCGATCGGAGGCCACCTCACCAGAGAAGCTTCTCCTTCTAGAAGCATCGAGAAGATGTTCATTTTTCCTACGTACGAAAATCGTCACACCCTTAACACTGAGAAAAATGCGACGACATTGTAGGCCACTGTGGTGCAGATTGCGACGATCCCAAATCGTCGCACCCTTAACACTAATCAAGGTGCGACGATCCCTTTTTCTAAGGTTTTTGAAAAAGGATAAGTATAATTCCATCTCTCTGGGAGAAATTATCTTCATTCTTCTTTAGGGATTCAAGCCATTGATCCTTCACAAAACAAAGGATAGGTTTACATAATTAACGGTCATAGGGGTGAAAAAAATAATGTGTAACAATGTGGGCACAAAAGAAGAAGTGGCAGACATCTTTACAAAACTGCTTCCACGGGAAGTTGAGTATCTTCGCCAGAGACTCGAAGTTATTTCTACTCCAAAATGAATCCTTATCTTATATGTCTTAGATGTACACAAGGAAGCACCATAAAGAGGACAATTCAAGTTGGGAGATCAGATGAGTTAGTTAGGGGAATCAGACCCGAATGGAAATATACCTTTTCCATTGATGACAAAGGGGGAGAGATTTATCATATGCAGAGGACAGAGGCATGATTCCAGAGGGAGTGTTGGTCACAGAGATGCAGGCTTGGTACTAGGGGGAGAATGAGTGATATGATTTCAATATTGCATCAGAGTGCTTCCATCAATGCCAAAGGGGGATATTGTTCATTAAATGGGTTGGTTGTCATTGATGTCAACCCTTGAAGAAAGTTTGGTAGAGAATTCTGGTAGCACAAAGGTTTGGGTAACGAAACCAAGTTTGTTTGATGTATAATGGTATTTGTTTTAATACATTTTAAGGTAAGATTATTCTAGATGGATTGTACATGTCCTTCTATTTCTGGTGGTATGTGGAACGTCACATAACTCCTCATGGTTTGAGAGTTATGGCCTTACGAATTTGGGGGACCCTCATAGGTTGATTTGAAGCCCCAAAAGGTCAAATAAGTCAAAGTGTTTGCAAAGAAGAAATTATTTAAATAATAAAGTGAAGTGACAAATTCAAAAAGGATTATTTAAATAATAAATTGAGGTGACAAATTCAAAGAAGATTAATTAAATAATAAAGTGAAGTGACAAAGTCAAAGTGGATTATTTAAATAATAAAGTGAAGTGACAAAGTCAAAGAGGATTATTTAAATAATAAAGTGAAGTGACAGAGTCAAGGAGGATTATTTAAATAATAAAGTAAATAGAGGAATTTCTAATTATGGAAAGTGGTTAGAAGTGGGTTAGCCCTAATAAGGAAATTGGGTTAAGATGGTTAAAAGGTAACCCCTTGAGGAAGCTACATGAAAGTATAAATAAGTGACAAGGCTCTCTCATTTTAATCACACTTGAGAATATTGAATATATATAAGTGACTGAGGTAACCTAAGTTTATCTAAGTCAAATTTCAGAGGGAAGGTGAAGTAAATAAGGCCGAAATTCAAGGGAGGATAAATTATTTTGATGATGTTTTCTAAGGTATGTTATTTACAAGTCATCTCACCATTTTCACAATAACGTTTTTTATATAATGATTCAGATCATGAAATTGGGAGGCCATTGAGGAAACATATCCAAGTATATGTGGTACGGATTTTAGCTTGTGGGTCATTGCATTTTTGGAGTTACACTCCGTGTAAAATAGGGTTTGTGGCTAGTCCTGAAACTAGTCTAAAATAGGTGTTTCGGGTAAAAATGTCATAACTTCTTCATAACAGATCCAAATTCAGTAAGACCAAATGTATTGGTTAGAGTATAGTTTGTAGTATTTTGTGTAAAATTTTCATATCCATACAACAAATATTTCTTGTGGGGTAATCTCTACAAGTTCGCTCTCTAGAATACACCAGAATTCAACAAGGTATGCCATTTTTTCTATAACTCCTTTTCTGAGAGGTTCCAAGTAGTGATACCTGGAGGAATTTCATAAAACAAACTGAAGAACATTGTGTACTATTTTCAGATCTTTATTCATTACAAGTACATAGTTATGATTATTTCAAGTTAGGGTTGTTGACTAATCCAAAGCTATTCATGTGAGACTAAAGTAAAGTTTGATGAAAATGTCTTTATCTTGTTGTTAATGGTACAAGTTTATTACAAGTTTTTGGTACAAGTTGGTGCATGGTTGATTCACTTTTTTATGGTACAGGTTGATTACAAGTTGAGGTACAGGTTGATGCATGGTTGATACATGGTTCGGGTTATTGGTATAGGTTGTTTGGTGCAGGTTTATTAGTACATGTTTACAACAATATATATCACAGTGATAGTGTGGCAGTGGTTCCATCATTCTACTTATACATCAGGGTGGTTGGATGGGGGAAGGACAGGTGGTTGTAGCCAGAGAATTGGGGATTTGGAGCTTACCTCAGGTTGTAGACTGAGAAACTAGGGGGTTGGAGCCTCCTTCCAATTGCAGCTGGAAAACAAAAGAAGTTGGTGCTTCCAATGAATGTAATTCTCCAAGACATATAAGAAAAAGCATTGTGTGGTTTTCTCCTGCTTTGGGTTTCCACCTAAAAACACTGGTGTATTGTGTATGTGTATGATTGTTCATTTGTTCATTGTTTATTTACGTGCAAATATTAGATGATAATGCTACATTGACATAACACTTGCATTATATGGTTAAAAAGGATTATATTTCTTTATTACTGATTCACCCCCCCCTCTTAGTAATCCAACAAAAATGAATAAGAGGAAACAATGGAAGGAAGACAATTAATGATAGGACCTTTTCCTAACCAAAGTCTTGAATGATATACTTAATTTGCATGGATAGACCATTTGTTATCCTCCACATGGAATCCTCATGGCCTACCAACATTAGTGAATTTTCATTAGCATAAAAATCTGTGCCTTCATGAGTGCCCCCATTAATAACATATACAACTATCACTAGAGAAAGTCTCACCTTGTACTCCCTAGGTTCATTTCAAAAACTCTCTCCTAGTCCTCTTTTTGGCATAAGAGTTTTGGCATAGGAGTTTTCACAACAAAATTAGTGACAACCTTTTTAATCCCATCACCACTTCCTATTTTTGTAGTTGAACTTGCAAATAGTCTCCTAATGCTCATCACCCAAAAAAAACTCAAAATAAAAACGGTGGTCACTAACCATCACCAAAGATCTTGACTTATTGATGATTGTCACTATCCCTAGCTGTAATCTCTTGACCTAATGACAATAGTCACCAACTTCCACCACTAAATCACCCCTATTACCACTAACTAACTTTTACAAGTCATTGGACATGAAGAAACCATAGTTACTACCACTTACCACTTACTATACCAAGTCGCCATGCATGAAGAAACCCTAGCTTCATGAAACATCCATAAAAATAAGAAAACCATCCACAATATCACCCCAAAAGTGCACATAAGAGATCCATGATAAGACTAAATGTTTAAGCATGTAACAAGTTTACAACAACAACAATTTACCAGCTCTAAATCAATAAGAAAGTGAATGAAGATATGGAAAATGACAATGAAAATAATTGTAAACCATCCACCAATGATCGTGTTAGGGACCTAACCCCTCACGTAGGTAGAATAATATATTTTGATGTAATAAAGGTTAATATTAATAACTTAATAAGGCCTAGCAATAAGGAAGAATAAGTCCAATGTAAGAAGACCTAATAGAAGGTTATGCTTCTAGAAGGATCTTCCTCTAGATGGTTCTTTTGATAGACATATTTAGTATAAATAGGAGTCGGGGTATGAGAAATTTTGTCTTGGATATTATTGTAATAGAGCTCTGCTCTGTTGGACGTTTCCCCCTCGAAGAGGCAAGTGAACATTTCTCTCAGTAATCAAATTTCTCTTTCTGGTGTTATTCTGGTACCATTTTGGTATTATTATGGTGTTGTTCTGGTTATATTGTTGTTCATATTCCATTTATAGCATTTTATTTCTATTATGCATACTTTTATATATGGAATATTACAAGTGGTATCATAGCACTTTCCTTGGAAGAAAATTGTGGGTTAATTTTTTTCAGGGTAGAGACGTATTCTGACGTATTTAAGCTACAAAGGTCTATCATTAAGTGCATAAACCCACGGTTGAGGATTCATACGTGCATGAAATACAAGTGGTACTTAAGCGCACATCTATTGGCCACCCTTGTAACCCCTGTTGGTACCCCTTTGAGTGGTAGTGCATCATACATCACCTGTATATGGATCGACCTAGATTTCCTGAAGCCCTCTTTAGATAAGCTGATTGGTCACCTAACTTCTATAGTGCCACCAAGAAAAACACTCAGGAAGATACTCTCTAGTACTTGGGTAGTCGGGTAGTATGGCTAAGGGCATGGTCTAGCCTCCTTAGTTGGTGCCCTGAGATATTGGTTTGAATATTACTGTTGGACCCTGCACATATATCATAGAGCTATAGCATAGGGAAAACCCTTATCTGTAGAACCCTGGAATACCTAACCATTGGGGATGGAAACAAAAAAACAAAACAAACAAGATCTATTGCTGCACAACTGTATCTCTAGCATTCGAGTTGTCAAATTACTACACATTTCTTCCTAATTAAGCATTTGGGCATTTCATCACTGCAGTATTCTTCAGATCATAGTATAACTCCATTATTTGAGACCTATTCCATTGGATTTCTCTCTTCGCCCTTATCACATTCATACCTATCATTTTTTAGAAAAAATTTGGACCCCATCCACCCCTTTTCGGTTCCCTTGCCAGCATGGCCCATACCCATAGCCAAGACTTGGAAGCTCGCTTCAATACCTTGAAATATAATTTCATAGAGACCCAACAAGAAGTGAGACCACTCAGTGCCGATATTTCCACCATCAATAAAAACATGCATTTCTCCATCGTTGCCTCAATCGAGGAACTCAAACAAGACCTCAAACAAGATATTACTACCCAAATTGAATCTGTTGCTATGATGATCTACACCAAGCTACATATCCCTGCAAATCCTCCCTTATCTGACCCACCTTTTCATACCGAAGCTGAAACTTCCTCTCATTCCCATAATTTTCAGCCCCATCACTTTCAACATGACATACACCTTCCACGTGTGGATGTGACCAAATTTGATGGCTCGGATCCCACTAGCGGGGTAACTCAAATGGAACATTATTTCTCTTTGTAAGACATTACAGATGAGTTGGCCAAACTCTGGTACTGTGTTCTCCATATAGATCAAGAGCATTGGAAATGGTGGCAATGGAGAAAAACTGCCCACCAAGGGTATGTTGCTTGGACACACTTTGTGGCAGAGCTTTATCAACGCTTTGACATTGACACCAACCATTTAGGTCATTTGACAAAGTTGAAACAATATGGCACAGTGGAATACTTTATAGCTACTTTTGAGCAACTAGATTTTCATATAGAGGGCATGTCTGATGCTTTTTTCTGAGAATGTTTTAGCAGTGGCCTCAAGGATGAGATTCGTGCCCATGTCCTCATGGCTCAGCCTCAGAGTTGGGTGGAGGCTACTAAAAGCACTAAGGAACCACAACAATTTGTCTCTTCTCAAAACCGAAAGCCCTCCTTCATTCCTCACACTAAACCAGTAAATCCCACTCCTCCTTCTACTCCACTAAAGATATAAAAATTGACCAGGGCCGAAATGGATGAATGCCAACTCAAAGGCCTTTGTTATAATTGTGATGACAAATATTTTCCTGGACATAAGTGTAAGAAACAAAATATTTTTATGGCCATCTTGGAGGATGTTTCAGAAGAGGATATTGAAGCTCCTCTTATGTCTGTGTCACCTGAACCCACTGACATAACGCCTACCTCAAACCCTCCCGAAGTAGAACCGGTCATTTCCCTAAATGATCTCACTCGCTTATTTGCTCCCCAAAACTTCAAGATAATTGGTTACATCAAGCATAGGAAGGTCATAATTCTTGTTGATAGTGGAATCACCCATAATTTTATTCATCGTCACATTTCCCAAGTAACTAATTGCTATATCCATGCAATTAATAATTTCCAAATCATGATTGCCAATGGAGGGTCCATGAAATATGGAGGGCATTGTGAAAATATGCGTCTCCAAATTAGTGACTACCACCTGAAATATCATATGTTTTCTATCGACATGGGCAGTTGTGACATTGTGTTGGGTGCAGACTAGCTAAGGACTTTGGTTCCCATTTTCATGGATTTTAAGGAATTAACCATGCAACTCGACCAAGAGGGCCAACAATATAAGTTCCAAGGCATCACCATTGGTTCCCCTGAGATCATTAGTTCCCATTGCATGGAAAATCTACTCACAAATGGTCATTCTGGCATTATTTCCCAACTCCATGCCATACAAGCAATTGAGACACCCTCTATGTCATAGAACCTCCAATCCATCCTCTCTAAACATTAAGTTTTTTTTTTCACTCCCCAGGGACTCCCTCCTTCCCGTGGTGTTCATGATCATTCCATTCCCCTTGTCTGAGGAAGCCTTGCTCCCAATTTTCATCTCTATCATCACCACTTTTCCCAAAAAAATGAAATTGAGAAAATGGTTCAAGAACTGCTCAATGCAGGTGTTATCCACCCTAGTACGAGCCTCTACTCTTCTCTTGTGGTCATGGTCCTTAATAAATAAGGTTCTTGGTGCATGTGTCCTGACTTCCCCACCCTCAACAAACTCACCATTAAAGATAAATTTCCCATTCCTTTCATTGTTGACCTCTTGGATGAATTAAGTGGCACCCAGTTCTTTACTAAACTTCATCTTCGTTCTAGCTAACACTAGATCCATATGAAAGAGGAAGACAGTCCTAAGACTACCTTTAGAACTCATGAGGGCCAGTATGAGTTTTTGGTCATGCCCTTTGGCTTGTGTAATGCTCCCTCCACTTTCCAAAGCCTCATGAATCACGTCTTCCGTACTTTTCTCCAATATTTTGTCTTAGTTTTCTTTGATGATATCCTCATCTATAGAAAAATCTGGACATACCATATTTCTCATGTGGATCGAGTTCTCCACATATTCCAGTTGCATGGTTTACGTCCTCTTTGGTGATGTGTTTATCTGCACTGGAATCTTTGTTTCTTGGGTGTCCTTACCATTGTCTTGATTTTCTTCATTTGTTTCCTCTGTGCACTCAGTTCCCAACACCGAATCCCTTGGTACCATTTCCTTCTTTCCTTCTTTCTTGGTTTATTTATCGTTGTACCAATGACTGTTGATTTGGTGCACTCTACTTCTTTTCTAGTATTTGATGCCGATATACTAGACTTATGTGATGTGCCAACTTCTTCATGCTCTTTTACCTTTGCTCCTTTCTTGACTACTACTGGCACCTTCCATTCATCTGGCCATTCTTCTAGTACCCATTGGACTTCTTCTGTTGTATGCAATACTACATTTTTAGCCATGTATTATTAGGGTCTCTTCTGGCTTGTATCCATATGTTATGCCTAGATGCCTTAAAATTGTCTATCCCCTCATTCTCCTTCACCACTTCAGGTGAAATTCTCCATGTATCTGCAATCTTCTCCTGCATCTCCTGAATATACATGCCAAAAATGTTTGAGTTGGATTTTCTCTTTTTAGCATCTATGTTGTGTCACAGGGTTTCATATATTGTTGCGCCACACTTTCCTCTTCTTTCAAAAAAAACTTAATACTTTGGTTTTTCGTATGCCTCCAAGGCTATCAAAATCATCATCTAGGAATAGTGGAACTTCATTCCAGCATTCTGCTCATCTATGCAGTCTTCCAGGAATAAACTGAGCAAATATGGTGCCCAACTTAGAATTGTTTCTTTTGTGCACTGCGGAACTACTGCGACTACCCCTGTAGGTGCCTCTTATTTGTGACACTTTATAAGTATCTTGCAAGACATAATTTTTTCGCAAATTTGGTAGATGGGTCATTGATATTATTAATTATCACACCTCTACTACCTCTTTCTATTCCAAATTTATCTTTCACTTCCTCTGCAATAGCCTTCTCTTTTTTTTTGTCATCAAGATATTTCTTTGATTTTACCCCATCTGTTGGAAGTCCTATAAGATTAGAAATTAAGTTGACATCGATCGGTATAGGTCTACCCATCCATAAAAACCCTCCATGTACATGCACCAAAAGTTTTTTTACACATGCATTAATGTCCTTCCCCCTACCAAAGTGAGGAATTTCTAGTAAATTCATAATGCCATAATTGTAAAGTCCCGTTATCCATTGTTTGGACTCCATTTTTAGGATTCCTTTCAAGGTTGACCCCCTGTTTTCAATATAAACCTCATGCGCAAGATCTGGAAATTTTTCTAGTTCGGTCACATCATGGTCAACGTACTTCAACTTGGGAACACATCCCAACATATCTTCTACAGCTACGACTAAATTCGGAATGTGGGGCACTGGCAGATCAACCTGTTGTTGTGTGCGCGTTGTCATTGCTACTACCCTTTTCTTCGATGACCCTATTGTTTCTTCCAACATTTCTTCATCTATGTCGTTTTCATCTTTATCATCTAAGGGTTCTTTTTCTCTAGGATTTTCCGATCCATCTGGTTTATTTGACTTTGTACCCTCACTATCTTCCTTGTGTTCACCCTCTGTTGGTACCACTTTTGGGTTTTCTTATGTCCTAGGGTTTCACCCTTGCACCGCTTCAATGATTTTTGTTTCTTCTTCTTCTTGGTTTTCTTCTTCAATCCTTTTCAGAATGATTGATTCATTCTCTTTCATCATAATGTCATCCACATAGACCACCCCAGCCATCTCTTTCATCGATCTTTTATTTCTTCTGGTTCTTCGCGCGAACGAATGGGTCCTCCGAACTTTGGCGGCGCCATTTTCTTAACTCAGAAAAATTATATTGTAGGTCTCGACTGGGTTCTTCCCAAATTCCTACTCATTGACACCTTGTTTTCTCTGTCGCTCCTTTGCTAAAAAATCACAAGTGTTCTCTTTTTCTATGATTTTCCCATTTTATAACCTCTATCACAAATGCTCTAACATGCCCTATTTTTTTTGTTCACCATTTTTTCACTTTTCTGATCACTTTTCGTCTCATCACGTAGTGTTTTCTTTTCCTACGCGCAATATCATGAACTATGTCAGACCAATTTACTTTTTGTTTTGTAATCGGTTCATATTTTGTCATACCTCTTTATGTATTTTGTTGCGCTCGATATCTTTCAATTATCTATCTACCATTTATTCCTCTAACTACTTCCTTTTGGATTTTTCTATTTTTTCTACTTTTTTTCTTCCTTTTTCTTCTTTTTCTACTTTTTCTTTTCTTTTTCTTCTTTTTCTTCCTACTAAATACATTATGTAATCTTCTATTATCCGCGCTACACTTACTGAGGGTTGGTAGGTCGATTTTCCCTTTACAATTTCAGTCGACTACCATTCACCATTCCTTGTATTTCCTTACCTAATAAGTCCTTCAGTTGCACAACACCTCAATCTGTGACAAAAGTTATCTGATATCAACCTAGCCAATGCATTCTACGCTTCCATAGGTGCTACAAGTATTTACTATCATAGAGGAGAACTAGATCTCCTTCCTTAAATTTCTTCTTCTTGATATGTCTGGCATGCCAAGCCTTATCTTTTCCTTTCTATACCTCCTAATGGAAACCAACTATGAGTATATCTTCTTCTAATTCCATGTGTTGATACATCCTTTCCTATGTTATGCCTATTCTATCATATCTATAATTGTTGCAATGTGTAGACTTGGTATCAAAAAATCCAAGGGAAATATTGCTTCATGTCCATACACCAATCTAAAATGTGTCTGCCCTATTAGATTTTTGCATGTAGTTCTATAATCCCATAGTACTTCTGGTATCTTCAAACCCCAGTCATCCCTATTCACATTACAAATATTTGTTAAGGAATTCTCCAATATCTTGTTAAATGCTTCTATTGTCCCATTCACCTGAGGATGATAAGGAGTGATCTTCAAATGATGTATCTCAAATTCTTCCAACATTGTCTGGATTGTATTGTTGATAAAGTGTTTCCTTTGATCACTCATCAATATTCTTGGGCATCCAAACCTTGTAACTACATGTTCAAATAAAAAGCATGTTGTAGTCTCTTCGCTGCAATCCTTTATTGGTGTTGCCTAAACCCATCTGGTCAAGTATTATGTTGTTGTAATAATATATCTAGCTCTTGATCTTATGGCTAGTGGATTAATTGGACCTACAAAGTCTACTACCTACTTATCAAACACTTTCAAAGTTACTTGAGGTCTTAATGGAATCTCATCCCTCATGGATGGATTTCCAACTCTCTAACAAAAATCATAGTTCCGACGGTACTCTTTTGAATCTTTGTGAAATGTTGGCCACCATAAAATTGTGGGAAATACCTTCTGCGCAGTGGCCTTCCCTGCATAGTGTCCTCCATCTATTCCTTCATTTTATTTTGCCAAAATGATAGGTCTTTCATGCTCCATAACATATCTCCTCAAAATGTTGTTTGCACCAAATTTGTACAAGTGACCTACAATAAATTGGCAGTTTGCAACTCTAACCACCAGATTTTTCTTCTAAGTAATATTAAATTCCTTTGGTGCAAATCTTGTACTCAAAAAATCAATAATGTCAACAAAATTCTCATCAACAATGTGTATTGAAAAAAATTGTGCATTTGGGAAGTTGTCCTCCAAGTTACTTGGTTCTTCTCCATTAGTTATCCTAGATAAGTGATCTAGTCCTGCATTCAATCTTCCAGGTTTCACCACAACTTCAAAGTCAAACTCCTGAAAAAATAGTAGCCATCTGCGTATTCTTCCCCCCAACCTTGTCTTATCGATTAGGTATCTAAGAGAAGAATGATTTGTAAACATATTGAAATGTTTCCCTAACAAATAATGTATGAATTTTTTCAAGGTATATACCATGGCCAATCCTTCCCTTTTTGTATTATTGTAGTTCTATTATGAATCTGGAAATTTTTTGCATGCAAATGTTATAGGGTGATATATATTACCTTCTCCTGGTTGTGTCAATACTTCTCCTAGCGCTATTGCAGATGCATCCACATGCACATGAAATTCTTTTTCCTAGTCTTGAAACTTTAAAATTGAAGTTGTCACCATCTTCTCCTTCCAAATATCCAAACTTTGTTGGCATTCATCATTCCACTGATATTTAGTATCCTTCTTCAGTAATTTGTCTATTGGCACAGTGATCTATGCATATCCCCTTATAATCTTCATGTAATACTTTGCATGAACCAGTGTACTATTCAATTGGTGCACTAACTTAGGTGGTGGTAAGTTCATTATGGCAACAATTTTAGAAGGATCAACTAGCAGACCCTGTTTAGACACCACATGCCCTAAAAAAATCCCAAAAGGTGTTCTAAAAATGCATTTCTTAATATTCAATGAAATATGACAATTTATACACCTATCTAACATAAATATTAATACTTGCACATGATCCTTCAATGAACTAAACAATGTTCAATGATCCAAGTAAACTTCTAAAAATTTATGAATGAAATCCTTAAAGGTTGCTACTACTAGCCTTGAAACAATTGCAGGTGCATTCTTCAATCCAAATGGAATTACTATATAATGAAATGATCCCCATTATGTAGAAAATGTTTTCTTATGTCTATCTTTTGGTGCTATCCTAATCTGATGATATCCTTAAAACCCATCTATAAATGAATAAGCTTCTTGACCCGCTACATTCTCCAAAACTTCATTTGTAAATGGGGTAGGAAAAGGATCATGCAAGCAAGCATCATTCAATTTTCTCAGATCTATATAGATCCTTATTCCTCCTTTATTATTTTCCTATACTACCATGGGGATAATCCATTCTAATTCTTCCATGGGTTCTATGACACCAACCGCTAACAACTTGTTAGTTTCTGCCTTCACCTTCTGCTTGTAAAATGGATTTAACCTATAAGATATATGTCATATAGTTATGGATTTTGGCTTTAAAAGGATCTTCATCTCTCCTAGTTCTCCTGCTAGTCCCTTGTCCTCTGAAAATGTCGCTAGAAACAAGTCACTGTACTCATGCAATAACTCTGTGATTATTTCTACTGTCTGATTATCCTAATAATCTCCAATGCTTGCAATCTTCAATGTTTACCTTCTTGATCTTTAATGGTGCAGCATAATCTTTTGAATGTAGATTTGGACCTTCTACTCCCCTCTCTCCTTCAACTTCTGGGTTTTGGATATTGCGTGGGTTTTCTTCTGTGACATGATAACAATGTAGAAACTACCCAACTGTTTGTTTCTTTGATATGTTGTCACAATCTCCACTTCAGGTTCTTTGAAAATCATGTCTCTTACTACCTTCAATGTTGTATCTATCTTTTGAATTTCATGCTCAAAGTTAAATGTAATCACAAAGTTATGTTGTATCTCTTCCCAATTTGTAGTTTCCATGCATTGTGCCCATTCTATGTATCGGTTCTATGTACCGGTTCTTTGGAATTCCTTCTAATGTGTGAATAAAAGGGTGTGGCCATTGTTATGGTGGTACTAATTTCCATTGAATTATACATCTTTCTACATGTTATTTATGTTGTCCATTTCCATCATATTTCTCGTCATATCTATGCTCCTACTCTGCGTCAGATCTGATGTGTAGTAACCTCATTCATTGATACTAGTTGTTGGTCCTCTCTTTATGTGTACCCCACCAATGGGAAGGTGTATATTTCAAAGCAATATATAATATTGGTAATCTTTGATTTTATACTACTTATTATTCAAATTTTATTAAAAATTATTCTAATTCATTCATACCATAAAAAGTAGGAGGCTCTCTTACCTTTGAACCAATCCATCTTAGCACGCGCGTCATTCTGGAACATCTTCTGGTGGATATTCATGTAGTCATTGTTGCCAGTTCTCCAGTATTGTGTTAGATTCTAAGGCACAAGAAATAATGTTCCTCAAAATCAACATTCCATCTGTAGTTGGGTTGATGTAATCCTCTTTTCACATGGTAGTTCTGCACAATTGATTTACATATTCTATAATAAAATTTGTTGTTGCAAGTTCCACATACTTTCCTCCTTCTGATGGATCTAATGACGTAATAAATTTGTATTCTCTTGACTCAAATATCATCTTCATTTTATTCAAGTTAATAATAGTATGGTTATCAAAATCCCAATCCAGACCTAACAATGTTGGACATGACGAAGTATTATCTACTATGCCAATGACTTCAAATTCTTCCATGGTGCAGACTCCATCTAGATCTAATGGTATCCCCTTCAATATACCAATTGGAACCACTCTATGTTTATTTTCTAACTTCAACTGAATAGGTGGGAATCCCAATGTATGTTCTCCCATAGCTTCCCATGTCTTCTTTGAAAAAACATTGAATTCAGACCCTAAGTCTAATATAATATCCCCCATATTAAAATATCCAATGTTTTGATTCAACTTGAATTCCATACTTGTTCTTCTCTTCTTACAAACTTGATTAACCCTCTTGGGTTCTAATTTCATTTATTCTCCAGAATTACACTTCTCTAACAAACTTTGCAATACTTGTAAATAATTTTTATCATTCAACAATTTTACACATGACCCCAAAAATTTTCTTAAGTTACTTACTTTCTATGAAGGTTGCTCTTTGTTGGTCTGATCAAATAATGGATGCATGTCATACACTAGTATATCATCTACTGGCTTTGTTCCTGAAGTCGATGCAATGTTTTCTTTCAGAAGCTCATGTCTAGATTCTTTGAATATCGCCTTCTCTTTACACACAACAACATTTTGTTCAGGTGTTGTATTCTTCCTTACCCACTGGTACTGGTCCTGATTCTTCTTTGTTGCATATTCTCCTATCTTTGCTCTTCCTTTAGTAAATATTTTGATCTTCTTCCCATCCTCTTCTCTGTTTTCCACAAAAATCCATTGGAAGTTTTGATTATTCTAGTTCCTCTTGTCCTTTATATTTACCATAAGTGTCAGATAGTATTTTGTCTCATGGTAAGTTGCACGATAATACATACATGTCATAGGTGGATTTGGACAATATCTTTCATAGTGTCTAGGTTTCTGATAGTTGTGACAAATTACAAGTCCTATAACTCCTCCAAAGCCTCTTCCTCCACAACCTCCTCTTATGAAACCTCCTTTGTTTCCTTGATAATCTTTACACAATGTATTATACTAGGGCTAATTATGTGGGGGATGCACATTATTGTATTGTGGTGGCGTTGCACACTGTTGTGCATTTTAATACTACTGTGGTGCTCCAAAATGGTGTGCATTGTTATACTATGGCGCTGCAAACTGTTGCTCGTTGTTATACTGTGGTTGTCGCACATTATTATATTATGGTTTCTCCATAGGTTGTTTTGTCATTAATTCATCCTATACCCTATATTTATTTGATGTCCTCTCCTTCATTATCTCCAAGGTTCTGTACTCCTTGTCTTCATGTCCAAATGAATTGCAAAAATTACAAAATGTACTCATAGGTATTGTCTGGTACTTCTGCATCATGGGACAATGATATGGATTATTCCCATGTGTTCTTCATATCTCACACCATGGTCCACCTGAAGATAAGGGGTTTGGAATACCTAATCCTATATACTACATAAATAAGGGACATTCATTCTTATGATGAACTTATATATTGCATAGTGTACACCAAACTTCTCTTTTCTCCTTACCTTTATTCTGATTCAACTGAAATGTTAAGTAATTCAGGTCTTCTCTCATCTCTTCCACAACTGGATCTGTATGCTTATATTGATTTTCCTCTAACTGTAATGTTGCTTGCAAGGCCTCAGCCTGGGTTTGGAACTTTTTTTGTCTCAAAGGATACTTCAAACATGCTAATAAAGAGTTCACAAATAAATGTCTATGATGCATATTAGTAATAGGGTACTTCAACTTACTTTTTAGTACTTTGAACTTTTGTTCCACCTCCCAGACTGTTTCTCCTAGTTTCTTCTTAATCTATATTATTTCATTCATGAATTGATCCTCTAAAATTGGTTTCTGAAATTCATTTATTAATTGCCTCTTCACCTCTGTGACAATTGTAGGCACTCTCGTTGGATTATTCACTGTGAGACCCATATACCAATCCAATGTGCAGTGTCTGAATGTGATTTACAACTACACAACATTTGTATCTTCATCTATAATCTCCTTAGTTTCCTATATCTTCTCACAAATAAACAAATGTTTTTTTGGGTCCTCTGACCCTTCTCCTTGGAATTTTGGTAACCTAATAGTTGGATCTACTCTTTCCATTGTGAATTTTTTTGTACTACCACCTCCATGCGGTGTAGATACTTGACTGTTACTTGTTGAACTTACACTTCTACTTGAGTTTCCACTGGACCCGCGTCCTACAAAAATCTTTCTACCACTAATCACTTATTGTTTAACATATTTTTCTTCTTCATATGTCTTACTCACACATGGGGTTGTGGGTTCCACACTAATTCAGATCTAGAATGGAGATCCTTCTTCTACACCAGACCCATGACCTCTGGTTTTCCTCTCATATGTGGAATGAAATATTTCCTCAATATTCCCTCTCACATAGAGGTCCTCTACCTTTTCCTCATCATTTTCCAATCCCTCTCACTTAGCTACTACCCTCTTTTTCTTATTGATATTATACTGGTAGGTTCGTCCACTGTGCATCTCTCATGCTTTCCTTATTATTTCCCTGCTATGTTCTCATCCATAATTATGGGATCCATTTCTTCCTTCTTCTGGCTTCCATCCAGATCCCTCTCCATATCTCAGATCTTCCTTAGTGCTTCCCCCAACTCCCCCATGCATGTAGAGTGATTTAGTTGTATGATTCCATGGTCATCACACCTTTGTCATGCAATAATATCTTGATTGATGTGTAAATAGACCCGATGTACCTTCCTCTTGGTCCCTTCAAGAAATATTTCTCTACAAAAGTATATGACTTCGTTGTATTGATTGCAAATTCGGTAACAAACCTTGTAGAATATTGTCTAACCAAAAATCCATTGCGTACGTGAATTTATTATTAACCCTTTCCAACCGCGTGATATTCTTAACAGTCCACTCTACTAGCATTATCTTATTATTCGGATGAGTATCTTTCAAACTCAATAGCCACTCCTGTAATAACTCTGGAAAATAGTAGAAATATGCCTCATGCAAATCAATAAACACATACCTCTGCAGATACTGGCATGATGTATACCTGGAAATTCTATTATCTTTCTGTGTGAACTCGAGTTGCTTTGTCTCCAACCATCTTTCAATATCTTCCTTTGTAGGTTTCCATGACGTGAACATCCCTTTCTACCACTATATTTTCTTCACTTACCTTCTCATCAGATCCCTTCTAGGATGTTCTTCTTAGTTCCAGACGGAAACAAAACCATTTTTTGGATGTATGGGTTGACTTGGGTTCTACCTTAGTTCTCCAACAAAACCCTAGAAACCATCGGCCCTTCTGGTAAATCAGAAGGAAACATTGTGCACATAGTGCACAACACAGTCTCACCTGATATGGATTATGGGTGATTGCATGACCCAAGTGTCTGTAATCATGGAGGGGATAGAACTCATGGTAATGTTAGGCCTATTATAATTCTTCTTCCCTTTCAACATGCATTCTACATAACATTCATCATATCTACTATTTTATCTATTCAATAACATTCATTCTGTAGAAAACATCATACTATTCTATTGTGTGTTGTAAATAAACTTGAACAACTTCATCCATTTATTTATTCATTCATCATAAATCATATTAAATAAACACATAAGAGAGAACACACACATAAACACCATGTTTTACCAATAATTACCATGGTTCACCCCCTTGCATACATCCACAAATATCCTTTGCTTCTTATTATTATTCATCAAAATAGGGCGTTGCACACATTACATCAAAAGTATTCCATGCTCTGCGAGGATGACTAGTGTCACACCAAGCTCCACAACTTGTGACATGACCCTTAGTTCCACTCCCTAAGTCTCCATTAGCTCCTCAATTGTACAACTAAAATTGGTACTTCGACCCAAAACATATTAAAGACTTTAAAAAAGGTTCTCCAAGATAGGTTCTTCACCCATGAATTCTAAGGCACCTCTATCTACCTCATACATCCTCTATTTATATTACAAAAATGGGTAAAAACCCTGTATATTGATTACCAAAACCCTAACTCTAAGTGGACTCAACTTTTCCACTTCTAGCTGCCTTCTTGCGCTAATCCACATTTCTGTCGCACTGCTTTTCCTTTGTTCCTGACACACTGCTTTCTTTTCCTTCTTGGTCCATTTTTCCTCGTTTGGTGCACTGTATCTCAAACCTTACCCCAAACTTTCATGCTCCAACATGTCTCGATATGATGGTCCTAATAAAAAGTGATCACCTAAGAATTGAGAGGGTGTCGATTCCCATTTTATTAAAGAGGAAGAAGGTCTACTGAATGACATGTCACTAGAAGTGGAAAGGGTGTCCTTTGGTCTTGATGAGACTAAAATTATAGTGAAGTAGATTTGTTGGGAAGAGGAAGCATTTGAAACAATGGGATCATGCTAAGAGATGGGTTTCTATGAGTTACTATAAGGAGCATCATTGATTTTATTCCAGTGTCTATGCTCTAATTGAAGTGAATATATTAGGTCAAGGATCATGGTACATTGATGAGTGTGATGGCCATGGATCCTACAAATGACACAATGGTTAGAAATACAAAGATGAGTGTCATATTTCTTCTTGGTTTGATCTTGGTTTTGGTAAGGAGTATGAGTGTCCCTATCATTATTATCAATTCTCTCATACCCTTTTCGCTTGTAGTGTGCATTCTTCTTCTTTTTCAACTTGAGCAATGGTGGATAGCCATTTTTTCTTTGCTAGGAGGTACAATTTTGGTTAAAATGGGAAGAAGAGAATAGGGCCTAGTTAACTTGCAAGGAAGATGAATGTGTTTCTATGAGGACCACCACAATGTATGCAAAGGTGAAAAGTACTCAAGTGGTGAGCAATGTGGTTTTGGCAATAAGTTCCATAATGATAAAGTAGAAATCACACTCCTGGGACATTATGAAATATCGAACAAATTGAAATGGCTAAAAAGGGCCTTCCAATTAAGCTTCTAATTGGGGTAATGAAATTCATTCGAGGAGTACCCAAGTGAAGTTTGAATGAAACAATTACAGTGACCTAATCCAAAGTGATGAAATCCAAGGGACGATGCATTATCTATCTCATATATTGGCCAGAACCCTATTAACAATTGATCTAGGTAGAAGTCCTAGGATTAGCCACTAAGTTTCCTGTTCATGATGAATGACCAAGAAAACAATTATGAGTTAATTTTTTTCATTAAGAAGGGACATGTGGTACAAATCCCAAAATTAAAACCTAAAAAAAAACATCATTTCAACTTAACTAAAATCTCTTAATACATGTTTAACCATTGATTAAGTGTAAAGAGATATTAATACTTTTCCAACTTAACCTAGTTCTTTATAGGTATATGAGATGTGCTAAGAATGAATTATTATTAAAGGGATTATGATTGATATCAATATTATAAACTTCTAGTTTGAAATGTGTGGCTAGCTTTAACCTCACAATCTTATTTCCGAGATCATATTCCACAACCTTATTGCAAAGATCCTATTC
>JZKD02S0663903.1:27752-42761 GCA_000966675.3 Picea glauca | reverse complement strand
CGCTGCTTCATTAGGGGTCCAAACTTTGTTGTCTTAAGGATTTTGTTAACTGGATCTTTCCCTTTAAGGAGGCAATGCAACTCCTCCCATGAACCAACAAGAGTAGGAAGAGCATCAACTTTCCATCCCTACCATTGCCCTGAGAGGTCCCAAGATACAATGTCAGATAATCTCACATATCCCTTTTCTTCCATCCAAATCCTTATATCCCGCAAACCCTCTATCTAACCTAAAGGGGTACCTCCCACCCAATTGTCCTTCCAAAGTTGAACTCTTTGTCCATTTCCCAACTTCCAACCAAGCTGATCTAAAATAGTAGGGGAAGCTTCTTTACACAATCTCGATACTTTTGAACCAAATCTATCCCAGTTAAGATCTTCGTCTCTATGTGCCTTGGACCACGTGAAATATTTCCAAAGGAAATCTTGTTTCCACCACTCAATTGAATCTGAGAGTAATCACCAGACTATTTTTGCTCCAAGTGTAATGTTCATCATCCTTGGATTTTTTATGGCTAGGCCCCCTTATTTCCTTTGGTAATCTTATAGTACCCAGTTAAATAAGTGAAATATTTTCTCATTATGTCTTCCACCTTGACAAATAAATTTTGGAATCATTCTACTTATTTGAATCATGAAACTTGTCGATGCTAAAAATACAACACATAAGTAAATGGGCAGAGAGGATAGTACTGACTTAATTAAAACAATGTGGCCCACTAGATTGAGCCAATGTACCCCCTAGGACTAAATTTTCTTTTTAAAATTTTACAGGACTAAACCCTACTCTTCCATCTTGATGGATCTAAGGGAGATAGACATTCCCAAGTATTAGAAGGAGCTCCATGAGACCGAGTACGAAAATTAAAAGATTGTAGAAATGCCTTGAATTACTTCTTCTAAGAAGTTCCAATAACAAATTTGGATTTTTTTATTATTTATCCCCCCCCCCCCCCCCCCTTGAAAGACTTAAATACAGTTCTAGTACTGACTTGAATCTTTTGGAAATAATTCTTTAAGGAAAACCCAGAAGCAGAGTGTCATATGCAAATTGGGAATGAATGATAGATTTGATAGTTCTTGTAATGGAGATACCAGTCAATCTTCCTTCAACCCTTTATTTTTCAATATTTTGACTTAGAATTTCCTCCATGATAATATACAACAAATGGGAGAGAGGGAAGCTATGTCTTATCCCTTGCGAGGCTTGGAAGAAGGCTGCAAGTCTTCCATTTGTTGGTTATGGAGCTTGATTATCTTTTTGATTCAGAGGTCTTTGTTTTCAATTATGTTTATACCCCATGAATACTTTACACCCCAAAATAATGTACACTCCTCCATGTGGGGGAGTGTAGAGGGAGGTTACCCCCTCTATGGGGTCTGAGGGCAAGCAGGCCCCCAAAGGAAAATTCCCTTGTAAATGTATATTCTAATTTCATTGTAAATTTGGACTGGTCATTATAAGGTCATAGATCTAACGATAGAATTTATGTTATGGTTTTTTTCCCTAGAAGGAAACCCTCTTTTATGAGGGAAATGTATTGCAACTATCTATCATTGCGAATATTGTATTATGAGAGAGGAGATTGTGAGAGAAAGAAGAGGAAGTTACAACGGGTGTGTTGTAGGTTGTATCCCTTCATTTGTTGGATAATAATAAAGGAAGGACCTGGAAATTTCTCTGGTGGACGTATCCTACACTAGGTGAACCACGTATATTTGTGTCTCTATTGTATTGTGTATCTTTTGTGTTTTATTTCCGCATTTGTTTTATTTTATTGCTTCGTGATCCTGCTTTTCTAACACCATTTACTGGAGGGGCTATCCAAGCTGCTCCAATAGAAGATTTAATCCACCTTATAAAATGTGAATAAAAACCAATTTTTTCAAGCATTGAAAATAAAAATGAATTCCTTACCTAGTCAAATGCATTATCCATGTCCAATTTGATCATGATCCCTTGATCAACGCTTTCACTCCCTGAATGTAGAGATTCCTATACTAAGATGATATTGTCCAATATTTGTCTCTTTTGAAGGAATCCTCCTTGATTCTCTAAGATGAATCTAGGAAGGAGATTTTTGATCCTGATAAGAATAATTTTGGTGAGAATCTTGCATGCAGAGTTGCACAAAGAGATTGGCCTGAATTTGGAAAAATATGAGGGATTTGTCTCTTTGGGGATAAGAGCTAGGAAGGATGAATTTGTTCCACCTCCTATTTTGTCTTTAAACTTGGTCGAATTGAGCATTAATTACATGTATTTTTTTATTAAGTTCCAAAAATATCAGAAAAAGTGTATGGATAATCCATCTGATCCTTGAGATTTGTCTAGTCCCAGAGACTAGATAACTTCTTTAACTTCCTTTTCCTGAATGGGGTACATTAAGGTTTGATTTTCCAAATCTGTAATTACCTCAAGGACTAGGGACATGAACCTTTCAACCTCTACATGATCCAAACCAACATTTTCTATGTAAATATTCTTACGTGCTCATACTCTTTTGTTTTTAATTCTTGAATCGAGGAGATTTGAGTCCCATTGGAAGAGTTTAGGGATTTTACTCTATTTTGTAGCTCACAGGCCTTACCTTTCTTATGAAATAAGCTAGTGTTCTAATCACCGAATTTTAACCACATGCTACGAGATTTTAGCCTCCAATGTTCCTCCTCCTCTCAATTTAGCTGAAAGAGTTGAGTTGTTTCCTCTTTCTCTTTTTCCAAGTGTGCAGTGGTGACCTCCTCGTTTTCCATTATTTCATAAATTACAACCAACTTTTGTCGTGCCTCTTTCATTTTTTGATCTGGAGGCTTGGAGTTTTTCTTTTCCCATTCTCTGAGAACAAATTGAACCTTCTTCACTTTGTATTCCCATATGAATCTTGGAAAGCCTATAAAATGGGTAAGCCAGGATTTATTGATGAGATCAATAACACATTCCTTGTGGAGCCAGAGGAGAATAAATAAAAAAGTGAGGGGACCCAATTCCTACGAGTCTTCCATGGACAAAGTCACAATTTTATGACCCAATTCTCTGAAAGCTAAAATACAAGAGAATATATCAAGTCCTTTCAAAATCTAATCATTATTGATGAGAAAATGATCCAGCTGATTGGCTATATATTGATCACTATCTCTTTGATTGGCCCATTTATACAATCCTTTCTTAGGGGCCACATCAACAAGATCCCTTTCATACAAGAGACCTTCCATTTGTTCACTAAACAGATCTTGAACTAGGTTTCCTCCTTTCTTCTCAGAAGAATAAAGGACCGTGTTGAAATATCCATCCACTATACAATTGTGATGAAATCCTTCTTTTTTTAATTGAAGCAGCTCTTCACAAAATTCCTACTTTTCTATATACAAAACAAGCCCATAAACATTGATGATATTGAATAACAAGCCTGAAGATCGATTCTCTAATCCTATGACTACTATATGATTATTTTTGCAAGAATTTCGAAGGAAGAAATGGGAATTATCCCAAAGGTTCCCAAGCCCCCTGAAGCAACATGTGAAATATGAACTACACCTGCGCTATTTCTCCAAAATTTCACTACCAAATTAAGAACTTCATTTTCTCCTAATTTTGTCTCTTGGATGAGAAGGATGATCAGATTTTCGTTCTTGATTAAATCTCAAAGAGCTTGGACCCATGAAGAATTCCCAAGCCCCCTGCAGTTCCAAGAGACGACTTTCATTATTTAACAGTGTATGGATGAGTTTTGCCTCCTTCCCATCCTCGCGCAATTCCTTGTGAGTCTTTTCCATGCGCATTCTTGAAGGTTTATGGAAGAGTAGGTTGGGATCTTGATATTTTATTCCTTTTTGTCTCTGCAACATGAGATTTAGTTGGGGAAGTTCATCCTTGACTTCAATCAAGATTGGAAAATTCCACATTATCGCTTTCTTCTGAAGTTTTTTGCACTGCCTTATTTCTTGTTACCACTCCTTGTGAAGATCCAGGCTTAAAGGTTCTAATTTTTATTCCATGAGGATTGGAGGGATTTCCAGGTTGAGACATCGAGATTTACTCTCTTGGTTGTGAACTACATGTGACATCCTCCCAAGGGTCTGTTATCGGATCAGGGGGAAGGGTAAAATCTCTTTTTGGATCTTCTTAACCTTTATACTTTGGATCTTCCTGCATCGACATCTCCCCTTCTTCTTGATGATCTTCAGTGTGCTGCAAAGCTTCAAAACAATTGTCCAAATTTGTAGCTATTGATGGATTTAAAGGGTTTTTTTTGGGTATGTCCTCCATTCCCTTTCCCAGTTGAATTTTTATGGGCTTTCCATTCTTATGATGACTTTTCTTCTATTGATGTTTTATTTGGGGCTTCTTTTTTTCAATCTTTTGAAAAATGTCCATACTCGTGGCAGATCTTGCACTTGAATGGGATTTTCTCGTAGTCCATCTTTTTGCAGTGTGTCTAACCATATTGAGTGATATTTATCTCTTCTGGAAGTCCTTTTTCTAGATAAACCTCCACACAAATCCTTTCACAGGTGAACTTTCTACCCTTCTATTATGATTTATCCAAATATTTCCCAAGAACATTTCCTATTACTTACAGACAATCATCTCCCCAACAAGAAAGGGGAAGACGGGGAAGTTTTACCCAAACTAGAACACAAGAAGGAATATCATCATCATGATCAAAATCAAAGGTCCATTTTTTAAAATAAAGACTTCTCGTTTCAAAAAAATAAGGGCCACTACGAAAGATCAGATCTTTGTCATATTTTTCTTGAAAAAGGAAAACAAAAAACCCTCACCCGCACACATGAAGATTGATGTCTTGTTTTATCAAGGGTTTCTAGGACTTTTCCACCCATATTTCCATTTATTTTGGGGATGGACACGTCTCTATGAACTAACCAACCAATGCCCTTTTAGAGAATTCCACTGTACTCCTTTTGAAAGATTTCGGTGGAAATACTACCGAAGGAAGGCCTACAACTTTCTTTAAAAAGCATGACGTATCCGTAATATTTCAAGTCGTTTTGGCCAAGGAAGACATGATTGCTTGGAAAACAACCTCTTCATCTCGAGCCAAAGGAGGAGAGGGAGGATTGTAACACCCTGTTTCCCCCAGTTTGTAAATATAACTATAATGGAAAAAAGACTATGGAAAATTCAATATGTGTGAATGTTTGATTTGATGGAGCTTTGCATAAAAGGTTAATGAATGTAAATTTTGTTATTTACTAGAAAATGGATAAATGTTGCATAATTGTTGGAAGGGGGGTGTACTAAGAAAGACCACGAATTCTATGAAAAGAGATGGTGAAGGGGACCAAGAATGGTTGCGTTAACCTTCACCAAACTAGTACCTTACTGCATTTAAATTGCTCTAGACCAGAACAATCCTCTGACCTCGAAATGAATTACAGTCAGGATGGTAGGTGGGAATACCTCCTCATGAGTTAATGAGGGGATGGGGAAGAGAACCCATCTCTAAGGCTTCCATACCTGACCACCGACTGGGAATTCAAGCCACACACAACCTTGTTGAGAAAGGAAAGAAAGGAAGGTGTGGTGGGCAAAGGAAAACCTGTGAAGAATGCATAGATGAGAAGATAAGCTCTCAGGTTCAAGGAAGAACTAAGGTATAAGCGTTCTAGTCGTAGGAAATGGCTGAGAAGGTTATGATACAAGTTGATAAACAAGTTTGGTCCTCCTTTCTTGGTATCATGTAAACCATTTCCAAGATCCTACGGGAGGAGGAGAGTAACCTCCGCCGCTACTGTCGCTGAGCTAGAAGAAAGGATTTTGTTGCAGAGCATCGTGGTCTATCTTGCGGGTGGATAGTGGTAAATCCATTAGGATTGACTGAACCTATGGTTGGGAGGAAACAAGCACCCCTTTCAGCAATCACTTCGCATTATCTGGTTCTGATAAGTATTTTCCCTATTTTATTTATTAACCTGGAATAATGGATGAATTCTTGGATTTATACATATGTTTATTTATAAATGAATTCTGAGTGGAATGGTTATGATACATGTATGCCTCCATCTCTTTCTAATCTTACATTTCTAACTGATAGTATGTATGCCCATCTTAGCTTTTGAGGCTTCCTGGGACATAAGCTTGTAAGACGACCCATATAGGAGATATCGTGTCTCCCTGAACATGTCTGTCTGAAGAGGATACCTCTTCCAGGCCCCTCATCATGCGACCATAATTCCAGACCCAAGTTCTTAACCATTTCCTGGTAAATCTCAGGAAGGATAGTGAATTTGAAGCCTTGAAAAGGGGAGGTCTCTTTGTTTGGAAGACGAGAGGACAAGATCCGTTCGAGAGGACCCATATGACAAATACCCAAGAACCTTAGGCTAAGCCTAAGGAATCTATATTCCCTTGGCTTTAGAGCTTCTGAAGTCCGGGACTTCAGAGTATGACCGATCTTACCAACCTTACACTGGCTGAAGGTAACTGGGAGACTTAGTTTCCCGTAAGGTTGACCGATGATAGGAGGTTCTCCAAGTGGTTAGGTGGACCTGCCTGACCAACTAGATCGGGATCTGAAACCCCAAAGGCCGTAGCTGAGAAGGACTCAAAACCATAGACCAAGGGATCCTTTGGGTCCCTCCCCAACTGTTGATATACCGGGGATGCGTGGCACTATCCCTTTTTGTTTGGATATTGGACACTTCGAGAGATAAGAGGAGTTTCATCGCAACACTCCCAAACAACTAATCCCCGAGGTAACCAGAGCCATAGATCTATAAATATACATGGTCGGATCTCGACTGTGAGATCTGAAGAATGTTAGAAGCCTGTCATTTTGGGGGTGAGGTGGTGTAGTGATTCCCCCAGGGTGACGTGGACCCCAGCTTGGCATGCCACATGTCACTCAAATTCGTTTTCATCACATGCCCTATAAGCTCATTGGAACGTAAGACGTGTCACCTTGATCCCTCCTACGTGTCAGTTCTTGATACGTGTCTTCCTAGCCAACTTTATTTGTGAAGTGATCGGGAGTGCGGAACTTTGGGACTCAAGAGGGTCTAGGATGTAGCATTGTAAAGAGACTAAAATGGTCCATAAGCCAAATCCATGTTGTGAGATTATGGGACTTCGGAGGTTCAGAACTCTAGGTGGTCTCGTTCGTAGATAGTAAATAGGAATGAAGCATCGAAGCATTGAATCCCTCCACAACTGACATATGAGTGAGAGAGTAAGTCCAGTCATGAGATCGGACTGTGGATGGTCTTCCACCATGGAGGAAGGAACCTCGAAATAGTACGTGTGAGGTGGATCCACGTGGGTGCCATGTGGCCCTCAACCAATAAACACCCAAAGAGCTTCAGAGAGATATATCTTCCTGTTCTATGCTCGGTTTTGAGCATGGAGATCATGGTTGGAAAACTCTAGATGAGAAGAGTCTAGTAGAAACCACAAATGAAGGATTTGGTTACCTAAAGGTAACGAAATTTTGAGGCCCCATCCCTAGGAAAGCCACTCAAGGGTCAGGTGTGTTACAAATTGGTATCATGGCATGGTTATGGCACTTGGCCTGCTTGGGCTCATGGACGAGTTGCGTAAAAACCATGTTTAAATAATTTTAAGGGTGATACCCTACCTTGCCTCTTTCCTAAAAAGTCTGGTTAAACTCTTACTGAAGAAAAGAATGAAATATTTCTACTGTGTGTGTGTATTTAATAAACATGAACCATGTGTTGTTCATGAACTAATAGAATGTTAGATAACAGCAAGTGTTTTTTCAACACTCAAGCTGTCAGTAATTCACAGGAAACTACAAGCATAAAGGATGGTGATGTGCCATGAGGAGGGGGATGGCTCCCATACTAGAGATGAAGAGTCTGATGAAAGGAGGGCGATGGAAACCCCTCTGGATCTTGATGAAACTATAAGAAGCCTCATGGCCGAATTACAGAGTTGCAAGTTTGACAACGAGAGATTGATAAAGGAGAAAGAAAAACAAAAGGAAATTAATGCATCTTGCTAGAGATCTTATCCGATATACAGAGGCAGCTGCAGCATGGAACTGCAACCAGTCATGTGGACCGACGACATACGAAGAGAGGTCAAAGTCCACCTGAAATACGAAGACGTGGTCCCATAAGTGGCCACACTAGGAGTACCTCGAATAAGGTCCAATCTAGAGACATGGGGCACTCATCGGGAGAATCCTATGGAAGGGAAACTAACAACTCCGAGGAATCTTCTAGTAGCAAAACTATAGCACATTCTCAAAGGAAAGGCCAGAAGCAAAACCATTCCAAAAGTCGTGATCCTGAACAGTTCAAGAAAGCCAAACCACCCTCTTTCAATGGATAGATTGAAAAGGGGGAAGAGGCATATGCTTGGCTGCTTGGTTTAAATAAGTACTTCAGATTTCATGACTACTCTGAAAACTTGAAGTCTTGAATTGCCATCTTCGACCTAAATGGAAAGGCTTCCATTTGGTGGGAAGACCTTAAGAATGTAAAAGTAATCCATGAAGAGGACTTATCATGGAAAAATTTTGAGAAACACCTCAAGAAGAATTGTTTGTTCGAGAAATACTTTGACGGGAAGACTAAGGAGTTCTATGAACTCAAGTTGGGACAACTCATCATAGAGGAATATGTTAATAAATTCCTTGAGTTGTTGAGGTATGTTCCCTACATAAAGGATGAAAAGGTAAAAGTGAAACGATTTATCAATGGTTTAACTCAGACCTACCGGAACAGGATTGAGTTTAACTAACCAAAGATCTTAGAACACATTATCCGAAAGGCGAGGTATTATTATGAACAACTCGGGATTCCAACAGAACCTCACGAGGATTGAAAGAAGAAGAGCGCTTTAGGATTAAATAAGAAGGGGTTCAAATCCTCAATATTTAAGAACTATAGGAAGGAATCTAGGATAAGCCTTCCTACTAGAATTGTATATCAACAAAATTTCCCCTCCCATAGTGGAAATAAACCTATTGGAGCAACCCGAGGAAGGACTGATAACCCAAAGAAGGAACCCTTGAAATGTTGGGGTTGTGGAGAAGAACATCTACTGAGGGATTGTCCACACAGACAACAAAATAGTAGGAGATTCTACAATATCCAAGAATCTACCACTGTCAATGATGTGGCTAGGAGTATGCCACATATTTATGCAGTCATGGATAATAAACAAGCCAACCACCAAGATTCAGTGGTGGATATGGAAGGTATGATCGCCACCCATATAGTTTCTATTTTAATTGACCCTGGTTCTAATTTGAGTTATGTAGCCCCTCGAACTATTGAGAATTGTTAAATGCAACTAGTTAGACATGTTAAGCCATGGTTTGTACAACTAGCCACTGGAAACAAAACAAAAGTAGTAGAGGTCATACCGGCTTGCCAATTCATTATGGATGGATTTCCCACCCAAGCTACCCTTAACATACTTCCCCTAGGATCTTATGACCAGTTGATTGGTATGGAATGGATAGCTGCATATAAAACTAAGTTGGATTGTTATGATAAAACCTTACAATGTGTAGATGAAGAAGGGAGGAATATAACCTTCCAAGGGATTCAGAAGCATGTCTCAATGAGACGAATATCAACCCTTAAAATGAAAAAGTATTGTATAAAGGGATGTCCTGTATATGAAATACATGTGTTGGAATCTATTAAGGATGGCATATCGAACCTAGAGGACCACTTGATACTAAGAGAGTATATAGATGTGTTCCCAGAAGAGGTACTGGGTCTACCTCTGAGAAGAAACATTGACTTCTCAATAGAGCTTGCACCGGGAGCAGTACCAGTGTCTAGGACACCCTATAGAATGAGTACACCCGAGCTAGTTGAGCTCAAGCTACAAATAAAGGAAATGATGGACAAAGGCTACATATGGCGTAGTGTGTCTCCATGGGGAGCACCAGTCCTATTTGTGAAGAAGAAAGATGGCACGCTTCGACTGTGCATAGACTATAGACAACTCAATAAGACAACCATAAAGAACAAGTACCCCTTACCAAGAATCGATGACTTGTTCGACCAATTAGGGGGTGCTTCCATTTTCTCAAAGATTGAATTGAGGTCTAGATACCATCAAGTCTGAATCAAAGATGAAGACATCCAAAAAACAACCTTCAGAACAAGTTATGGTCACTATGAATTTGTGGTAGTGCCATTCGGATTAACCAATGCCCCCACCACTTTTATGTGCTTGATGAATAATGTACTTAACAAATTCCTAGATAGATTTGTATTGGTTTTCATTGATGATATCCTAATCTACTCCAAGAATAGAGAGGAGCATGAAGAACATCTTAGAATTGTACTTCAAGTACTAAGATAGCATCAAATCTACACTAAGTTTAGCAAGTGTGAATTTTTCCATAAGCAAGTCCATTACTTAGGCCATGTTATTTCTAAATAATGAGTGGCAGTAGACCTTGAAAAGATCAAATCTATTATGGAATGGCCTACCCCAAAGGATGTATCTGATATCAGATCCTTTATGGGCTTAGCAGGATACTATAGAAGATTCATAAAATGATTTTCCAAGATTGGTTGTCCAATCACAACCCTTCATAAAAACGGGGTTAAATTCACTTGGACATCAGAATGTGAAGAAAGATTTCAGACACTGAAATACCTTATGACCCACACACTCATGATGAAAATTGCAGACCTTGATAATGACTTCCTCGTGTGTACAAATGCCTACAAGGAAGGACTCAGAGGAGTCCTTATGCAAGAAGGGTATGTAATTTGCTACGAATCCATAAAATTGAATGATCATGAAATCAATTATGTGACCCACGATATAGAGTTGGATGCCATAGTGCATGCTTTAAAAATGTGGAGGCATTAACTCATGGGTGGGAGATTTGTACTTATGACAGACCATTGTGGATTGAGGCACCTATTTGATCAACCAAATCTCAATGCTAGAAAATCTAGGTGGATGTCTCTCCATAGTGAGTTGGATTTCAAAATCAAACACATCAAAGGAAAGGAAAATAGGGTGGTCGATTCCCTTAGCATAAGTGAGAAAACAATTCACCTGGAAGAGGTGAGCACTTGTGAAACAGATATCAGGGAAAGAGTCTGGAATGCACAAGAAACATATGCATTCTTCAAGACCGTGACATTGTACCTAAAGAAAGAGCCCACGGGGACAAAGTATGAAGGATATCATACGTTGGACGAAGGTCTTCTGACTTACAAAAACAAATAGTATATCCCAAGTTGTGATGACTTGAATAGGTTCATAATGGATGAACTGCACAAGAGAACATATACTGGTCACCTAGGATATCAAAAAATGATCACAACCACTAGGAAACAATTCTATTGGCCTAGATTGAAAAATGACATAGCTGATTATTTAGATAAGTGTCTATAATTCCAGCAAGTTCAGTCAAAACATCGATACCCAGGAGGGTTGTTACAACCTCTACCAGTTCCATAATGGAAATGGGAAACCATCTCCATGGATTTCAGCACTGGATTTCCAAAATCAGCCAAGCAGGCTGATGCCATCATGGTAGTGGTGGAAAAATTGAGCAAGTTCACTCACTTCATTCTTGTCAAATCAACTTGCAAAGCAATAGATATTTCCAACATATTCATGAAGGATATATTTAGACTACATGGCATGCCTGGGGAGATTGTATCGGACAGAGACGCAAAATTCACTTCAAGCTTTTGGAAATCCTTGATGGTTTGTTTTGAGACTAAATTGTTGTTTAGCACAACCTATCACCGTCAAACTGATGGAAAAACAGAAAGAGTAAATCAAATATTAGAAGACATGCTAAGAATGCATGTAATGCATCATCCTAAGAAGTGGGAGGACTACCTTCCATTGGTAGAATTTTCCTACAACAACAGTTATCAAGAGACACTAAATATTAGTCCTTTTGAAGCCCTCTATGGTAGACAATGCAAGACTCCAATCAACTGGAGTAATCCAGTGGATAGAATTACAATTGGACCCGATATGATGAAATAAATGGAGCAACAAGTGATTCAAATAAAGGAAAATATGAAAATTTCTCAATATANTGTCCACACAGACAACAAAATAGTAGGAGATTCTACAATATCCAAGAATCTACCACTGTCAATGATGTGGCTAGGAGTATGCCACATATTTATGCAGTCATGGATAATAAACAAGTCAACCACCAAGATTCAGTGGTGGATATGGAAGGTATGATCGCCACCCATATAGTTTCTATTTTAATTGACCCTGGTTCTAATTTGAGTTATGTAGCCCCTCGGACTATTGAGAATTGTTAAATGCAACTAGTTAGACATGTTAAGCCATGGTTCGTACAACTAGCCACTGGAAACAAAACAAAAGTAGTAGAGGTCATACCGACTTGCCAATTCATTATGGATGGATTTCCCACCCAAGCTACCCTTAACATACTTCCCCTAGGATCTTATGACCAGTTGATTGGTATGGAATGGATAGTTGCATATAAAACTAAGTTGGATTGTTATGATAAAACCTTACAATGTGTAAATGAAGAAGGGAGGAAGATAACCTTCCAAGGGATTCAGAAGCATGTCTCAATGAGACGAATATCAACCCTTAAAATGAAAAAGTATTGTATAAAGGGATGTCCTGTATATGAAATACATGTGCTGGAATCTATTAAGGATGACATATCGAACCTAGAGGACCACTTGATACTAAGAGAGTATATAGACATGTTCCCAGAAGAGGTACTGGGTCTACCTCCGAGAAGAAACATTGACTTCTCAATAAAACTTGCACCGGGAGCAGTACCAGTGTCTAGGACACCCTATAGAATGAGTACACCCGAGCTAGTTGAGCTCAAGCTACAAATAAAGGAAATTATGGAAAAAGGCTACATATGGCGTAGTGTGTCTCCATGGGGAGCACCAGTCCTATTTGTGAAGAAGAAATATGGCACGCTTCGACTGTGCATAGACTATAGACAACTCAATAAGACAACCATAAAGAACAAGTACCCCTTACCAAGAATCGATGACTTGTTCGACCAATTAGGGGGTGCTTCCATTTTCTCAAAGATTGAATTGAGGTCTAGATACCATCAAGTCTGAATCAAAGATGAAGACATCCAAAAAACAACCTTCAGAACAAGTTATGGTCACTATGAATTTGTGGTAGTGCCATTCGGATTAACCAATGCCCCCACCACTTTTATGTGCTTGATGAATAATGTACTTAACAAATTCCTAGATAGATTTGTATTGGTTTTCATTGATGATATCCTAATCTACTCCAAGAATAGAGAGGAGCATGAAGAACATCTTAGAATTGTACTTCAAGTACTAAGATAGCATCAAATCTACACTAAGTTTAGCAAGTGTGAATTTTTCCATAAGCAAGTCCATTACTTAGGCCATGTTATTTCTAAATAATGAGTGGCAGTAGACCTTGAAAAGATCAAATCTATTATGGAATGGCCTACCCCAAAGGATGTATCTGATATCAGATCCTTTATGGGCTTAGCAGGATACTATAGAAGATTCATAAAATGATTTTCCAAGATTGGTTGTCCAATCACAACCCTTCATAAAAACGGGGTTAAATTCACTTGGACATCAGAATGTGAAGAAAGATTTCAGACACTGAAATACCTTATGACCCACACACTCATGATGAAAATTGCAGACCTTGATAATGACTTCCTCGTGTGTACAAATGCCTACAAGGAAGGACTCAGAGGAGTCCTTATGCAAGAAGGGTATGTAATTTGCTACGAATCCATAAAATTGAATGATCATGAAATCAATTATGTGACCCACGATATAGAGTTGGATGCCATAGTGCATGCTTTAAAAATGTGGAGGCATTAACTCATGGGTGGGAGATTTGTACTTATGACAGACCATTGTGGATTGAGGCACCTATTTGATCAACCAAATCTCAATGCTAGAAAATCTAGGTGGATGTCTCTCCATAGTGAGTTGGATTTCAAAATCAAACACATCAAAGGAAAGGAAAATAGGGTGGTCGATTCCCTTAGCATAAGTGAGAAAACAATTCACCTGGAAGAGGTGAGCACTTGTGAAACAGATATCAGGGAAAGAGTCTGGAATGCACAAGAAACATATGCATTCTTCAAGACCGTGACATTGTACCTAAAGAAAGAGCCCACGGGGACAAAGTATGAAGGATATCATACGTTGGACGAAGGTCTTCTGACTTACAAAAACAAATAGTATATCCCAAGTTGTGATGACTTGAATAGGTTCATAATGGATGAACTGCACAAGAGAACATATACTGGTCACCTAGGATATCAAAAAATGATCACAACCACTAGGAAACAATTCTATTGGCCTAGATTGAAAAATGACATAGCTGATTATTTAGATAAGTGTCTATAATTCCAGCAAGTTCAGTCAAAACATCGATACCCAGGAGGGTTGTTACAACCTCTACCAGTTCCATAATGGAAATGGGAAACCATCTCCATGGATTTCAGCACTGGATTTCCAAAATCAGCCAAGCAGGCTGATGCCATCATGGTAGTGGTGGAAAAATTGAGCAAGTTCACTCACTTCATTCTTGTCAAATCAACTTGCAAAGCAATAGATATTTCCAACATATTCATGAAGGATATATTTAGACTACATGGCATGCCTGGGGAGATTGTATCGGACAGAGACGCAAAATTCACTTCAAGCTTTTGGAAATCCTTGATGGTTTGTTTTGAGACTAAATTGTTGTTTAGCACAACCTATCACCGTCAAACTGATGGAAAAACAGAAAGAGTAAATCAAATATTAGAAGACATGCTAAGAATGCATGTAATGCATCATCCTAAGAAGTGGGAGGACTACCTTCCATTGGTAGAATTTTCCTACAACAACAGTTATCAAGAGACACTAAATATTAGTCCTTTTGAAGCCCTCTATGGTAGACAATGCAAGACTCCAATCAACTGGAGTAATCCAGTGGATAGAATTACAATTGGACCCGATATGATGAAATAAATGGAGCAACAAGTGATTCAAATAAAGGAAAATATGAAAATTTCTCAATATA
>JZKD02S0663881.1:0-15471 GCA_000966675.3 Picea glauca | reverse complement strand
TATATATATATATATATATATATATATATATATATATAATCAAAGTTTGAATAGTTACATCGTCAAATACATATGTTCCACATCCATTTTAAGATGATTAAAAAACTAAGACATTTAACTCCAAAATTCTGGACTCTAAGCCATCTCTTTAAGATAGATCACTTCATACCTGCAATTCAAACCTGCAAAAGAAAACAGAATTCAAAAATTAAAAATTTACAATTCAAACATGCAAAATACAACATAAATCAAAAATAAAAAAATTACTGTAAAATTTATGTACAAATTTAAAATAAAATGTACACATGTACCATTTCAGACACATATTAGCATATATAATTTATCTAAATATTGAATAAACAATAAGAAATAATAACATACCCAACCAGAGTTAAAAAAAATTAATATTTTTTCTCACAAAGTTCCAAAACTTCCAAAATAGTTACTCTCCACATTAAGTATACATGATTTAATCAATTTGTAAAATCTTATCTAAAATCTTAAAAAATTTGAAAGAGAAATATTGTGTTGTTGGTAAGGAATTTTTGTGTTTTGTAAAGACCTCGTCATTAAGACTACAAATGATGCGAGCAAGTGCAATTTTTTTTTTCTTTTGGAAGGAAGGAAACGACAACAATAGTTAACCACACAACTTGACGATGAACAAAACACACGCAGATCAGGCATCGAACAACAATGACTCAACACACTATCACATCATGCAGCTCAGTGAAACATGTGAAAATCAAAGGGAAGATATAGTTGGCTACCCTCCCAACACCAGCAAGATGATGCCTACAAGATAAAGGATAACGTCAAAACCTGACACATCGACCTCGACGATCAGTAGCTAGAACTTTCCTGATGAGCGAGAGACAACGCAAGAGTTACAAAACAAGTACCAATTGTTGAGCACTCAACACACCCTAAAAATCCTGTGTCAAATCTTACCTTTTTGGGTACCACTTAATCCTTTGTCACTGTCTGATTTTACTTCAACATGAAAATTGATACTTGGTTTTGTTTTCATTTTAAGTCTTTTTTAAATTCTTCGTGAACATGTGAAAACCATCATGAATTAAAAAATACTCACATTTAATCAAAGTACCGATAGTCGAAGCTTTACCCTGACACGCTTAAGAAATTCGACATCGGGAAGAATTAGATGTGATAAGAACTATTCGTGAAAACCAACATAGTCGGGTGTCGATCTCCATCGGCGTCGACAAATGAAAGTTACTCTTTACTACGAACGAGCTTCACCAAGGATATCGTCGACGATCGATCCATTTGGCATCGACGAAAGGTTATAAGAATAAGCATTGAACAATAAATGAAATAATAATCATCGATTGCCGACTTCCAAAACTTTTGAGGGGTCGGGAGTTTCAAAGGACAATAACCCATGATAAAAAATGCGTTAATTTATTTTCTCAACGTCGACCCTAAATGATAACGGGAGTCACAAGATTTATCTCAATTTAGTGCGTATGAAGTAAATGAATTCCTGAGTTCAACACTTACCCACGAGCGGAGTTCTAGGTTTTATTTAATGCGCCCCAAGTCAGTGACACCACGTTAGCATCAATCGGCGTCAGAAGCTTCTAAAGTAAAAAATCAACGAAATTATAAAAAAATTTAGAGCAATGTTAATTGTAAAATCAAAGTTAATTTATGAGGAGCTTATATAAGAACACAATAGATTTACACTAAAAAAGGAAACACGATACTTTTAACTGCTATGACTAGATATTTTTGGAAAAATATTTTTGAGATCTCATATATTATGGTTCACATTGGGCTTACGTTACATACAATAAACACTACCAGCATATTAGCCAACCGACCTGGTTACATTGAGAACGTGAAAATTATCACATCAATTAGGGAAAATTATCAAAACATATGTCACTTCTGAGAACAAAAAACTAGATTCCACCCATCATCTATCTCCTGCACATGGACCTTTTCCCAGACTGCTTCACGCGCCTTGTAGTGTTTTTCCGTTCTCCTCCTCCATTAGCCTTTGTGCTTCGCGCAACTTCACAATCATATCTTGTGCTTCCCAAAGCTATATCCTAAGCCAGTTTGTGCTTCCTTCACGACCTTGCAGTGCTGATACTTCCTAGTTCTTCGCCACCAGTTATCTTCACATTTCTCTATTTTCCTAATAAAGTTAGGACATGGAGAGTTTTACCTACTCCATTTGTTGATTGGGATTTCCAATGTTAGAACCTGAGGTATTTTTCCTTCTCATTCGTCTCATGCTTCCTTGATTGGTAGTCCCGACAGGATCTAGACAAGTACCATGCATTATGAAGTTCTCAACGGATAGTTGTGCACTCTGTTAAGTCGAGATGTGGCCTCCTCCTCCTACTTCCTTATTTATTCTGGGCCTTCCCCTCCTTCGCGGTGTCTTTTTTTGAGAGGACATGGCCTCCCAAATGTGTCCTTCAGACGTAATTCTCTCCACTTTAACCTCCGCTTAATGTTTTGACATTGTTTCCAAGTGAAGGAAGGAAACTACTTTTGAAGCCTTGGGGATACTCGATGACAATAAGAAAGAGTCCCAGACATGTAGGGGTTCAGACCTGGCACTTTGACTTCCTTGAAAACCCTGTGTCACATTTTAAGGGGATCCCATGGTGAGACAACGTATTTTCTTAGACGTCTACGACTAAATAAAAGACTACGACATAGAGTTGATAGAATTGAACTCTCAAGACCAATTGCTACTGGTGTAAAAACTTGGCTGATGCGTAGAACCCACACAAAACATCTATAATTTATAGAAGAGCAGAGCAATGAGACAAAATGTGCCAAGGAACATTCATGTCTTGCGACAGGATATCTTCAAGAATTAGCGTGTCACATCTTCATGACAGATATGATCTAAAACATATGAAATGAAACCGATATATGGTATGATCATTCCAATTTCTTTAATCGCCCCATCCTCCATTATTACTGAACAATGGTGGACACACTTGGTGATACAGCTTTTGGAGGAGCAACTTGCCTCGACCTGAGTCATTTAATGACTTCCTTTATTATAGTATCTGACCTTTTTGGACCTTATGCTCACTTTTGGCACACGTTCGGCTCTGGCATCCTTTCTTGACCCCAAGGGGAAATCGACTACTGGAACGGTTTCGACACTCGTATCTGTCGTACCTGATCTACAATGCTATGGAACACAGATGTAACTCATCCAAACTAAAGAGCAATGGAGGAACATACAGAGACATTAGAGGTCATTCAAAAGGGCACTGGGATCACGTAAGTATTAAATAATCATGACTAACGATCTCTACAGGTATAGAGCAGTCTATTCTTTCCACTTACGTCTTACTATGCTTTGCCTAAAAATTAATTTCTAAACTACTTCGATTTCGATTGCAGGAAATATCCCTCCGACTACCGAACAAAGTTTTCTCCATAACCTCGCTAAGGAACCCGAAAGAGACATTGGAGAAAAATCAACAAAGAAATGAAGGAATTCAAACTCCCCCAGTTTGACACCACCGACAACTTCGTCAACCTATGCGAAATAGTTGAATCACATGCCAAACAAGATGCATTATGGGATAAAGAGCTATCGATGGTGACCAATGCAAAACCGGGACAAGTGCAATGATTCATGGAACATCCAATTAGGGCGCAGACTGTGCTACAACAGTTGAACACAATTATAGTGAAGTACTGGGCACATGCAATAGAGATCAGAGGATTTTACACGGCTCCGATGGAACAACACTGATTTCCATGGGCCCAAACTTGCGAAGAGTTGTTTATCAATTGGTCAGAGTATGAGAAAATTCACCCCTTCAAATGATAACTTAAGTTGACTATTAAAGAAACTGTTAGAAGAGGACACCACGTGGCGTATTTTGTTTTTCCTAAACTGCACTGAGCCATTGTTTTCAGTTGAATTTTATATTATAAGTAAATACATCGACCAACTAGTCAAGGGTCAATGGTTGTTGCAAGAACTCCTTCTTTCTAGTTTTTAAGAACTATTTTGAAGCTGCTTTGAATTTAGAAGTCCTTCTGGACTAGAGACAAATTATTTTCATCATCTTCATGTGTGAGTGGACGTGGAAAAGACATATTTTCTATCTTGTTCATGAATGATGTTGTAATGAGTAAGAGTAATTAATGTTGTTGTCAAGTTATCTGGTGCAATTTTTTGATGTTCTTTGCTTTAATGATGAAGATGAGTCGTTTTGTTATTATGTGATGAATGGTTCTGGTAGATGAATTATTTTTCTTACCATTATCTCATTGCATATGAGTTTTCTTTCTGGTAGTTAGTATCTAAAACCGTAATTGGATGGTCACATGGTTAATGTATTAGTACTAGGCCTATGGTATAAAATTGTCATCTGCATGCTTGAGTAGTGGGTTATCCCAAGCTTAGCCTCTTCCCAGTAGGTCAAACCTAATTTCGTTTGTTACCAAGTTGGTTTATACTAGCTTACATATCATATCAGTCCCACTCAAGGGAAAATACAAAGGAGAATAGTCAAAACTGTAGGAAGAGCCTTCACAATTAAATGTAAAGCCCGTCGATAATTTGGTAGGATCACAAGATCTGGAAAACCATTATGATGTAGGAGCATCTCTCCATGTAGCCAACCAGCCAACCAGCCAACCAGCCACGTCAATGCGCATGCATTCATATGCAAAAAGGGAGGCGTAGCCTCATTTCAAAATTTGAATTGAATGTAATTTAATGTCTTAGGCTGGTGAGCCAGGAAAGCCGTGCCTTTGAGCAGGCGTTAGGTAGATCGGCTTTAATGCCAGGAATGGATGAGATCTAGATCTGATCCTAGACTAGATAGCCCATTCATTGTAATTGATTGTAATTAATTAGAGTAGGAAAATCCTGGAGGGAAACACTCGATGAGCCCCTCAGGTAAAAGGGATTTTAGATCTCAATTTGAAGGAGAGAGAGGGATGGTTGTATGAGAGAGATAGAGAGAGATCGAGGAACACCATTGTAAAATACAGGCATTTGCCATTGTTAATATAACAGAAGAATTTTTTCCTGCATTATTCTATTTTATATGGATGTTTGTGTGTGTTCCTTATATATTGTGAATATATGTTGTAGTTGTGCATTTGCAGGGTTTGTCTGATTTCAGGTTGAAGATCTTTGAGGCTTCACACCAGGAGGGTGTGACAGGACGTTGAGGTTCTGATAGTCATGCACAGAGGATGCACTTCTGAACTCTGAGGAGTCAGACATAGACGTGATGAGGCACAGGACTGGAGCCAACAACTCAAGAGGAAGACCTCAAGGTTGTTGAACACCTTGAAGGAAAGGCTGAGTATGAGAACACAGTTGTAGACAGAATCACTGAGGACTCTGTAGGAGCTCTGCCAAGTGGGCATTGAGCAAGTGCATAGGTGCACAGAAGAAGGAACTATGCTGTGAGTTTAAAGGAAACATAATCACTGAGGATTCTGGAAGACTCTGCTAGGAGGGAATTGAGTGAGTGCCTGAGCGCACTGGAGACCAGAATTACTGAACGTTCTGTAGCAGAGAGAATCCGCCAGAAGGGCGTCGAGGAAACATGTAGGTAGGCACAGGAAGGAGAAAGGAACTCTTTGAGTTCTGGGAGTGAAGAAAGGTCCATTGAGGGAACTTTCACTGGGTTGCTGAATACCCAAAGAGACTCAGCCAAAGGTCGCTTGAGTCGAAGGATAGCTAGGAAGGCATCCATTTTATTATCCATCTGAGGGAGGAAGAAGGAAAAATTCCCCAAGGGGTCTGAGTGTTTACGCAAGCTCAGAAGAGATAGCACCCTTGTGCGTGAAGACTCTGCAAGGAGTGCAGAAGTCGGAGGAATCCTTTGAGGATTTGATAAGAGTGGAAAAGTTTAGAGAGGTATAGCACCCTCATGGTATCGTGAAGGAGATCCTAGGAGGGTTGTGCGTGAACGATTCGAGTAAAGAGTTACAAGCGCAGGCGTTGGGGAGCTAGTTATGAGAAAGAACATTTGAGTCTTCAAGAAGGAGAATCGACGGTCAGGATTCGTAGAGGAAACCAGTGAAATCCTGCCAGCCATCAGATCTCAGGGAATTTGCACAGGATTTAAGCCTAGCGAACAAGAGAAGGAGTCAGGGAGTCATCGAGACTTGGCTCATCGGAATATCGAGGTTTCTGTGGTCACGAAGCTCTTGTAGATAGGAATTGTGATCTGCGATTTCCAGAAAGGATCTCAGCCGTTGATCGGTGAGATACGTGTCAAGAAGCAGGGGAGTCAGTGGAGCTCGGCTCATTGGAAGATCGAAACTTCCAGAGCCAGGAACCCTATAGATGAAGTCACGATTAGCGATTTCTGGAGGAGATCAGAGCCATTGATCATAGCAGGGACACGTGGCGCGAGATCCCGTGGATTCGGGGTTCGACGTTTCGGGGTTCTCGCATACAACGAAATCACAGCAGGAGAAACCACGATTTTGCGAAACGTAATGGGTCCCATGGTCACACTATTTCAGTGGAGGATAGGTGTCGAGAGGTCATCCCTTGAAGGGAGACAATGACAGGTGGCATCGGCATATCGGGAATTCGAAGGTTCGCAACTTGGAGCCGCAAAGATTGCGTCAAAAGTTTGCGAGGTCGCGAACGACGATATATCGTCACCCGTCTAAATAGTGCATGGACCACATACATCAGAGCCGAGGACACGTGGCATCGGGGATCGGAGGATCGGATATCCCGTGACTGTAAGTTCCATGCATTCCAAATCCGCGAAGTCTGAATTTTCGAAGTGGGGAAGGACCGTGGCCTCATGGCTCGTGGTCGCATGAGAAAGAATAGCCGGAGGGAGTTAAGGTGTGCAGAGAGTGCCATCGTAGATCCGGAATCGAGGATTCACGAGGTTAGTAACTCGTGACAGCGCGAACACCGATTTCTCGATGGGAACATTCCCGATCAAAGAAAATAACACTTGAGCGGATATTTCATCGGGTTTCGGAAATTGTGAGACCCGAGTGCAGGACTCGTGATTGCACGAGGTCCGATTTCTTGATAAGACAGTAGGGATATCGTAAGAGCATCCTGTGGGTGCAGAAAAGTCCCGATAAGGGATTTGAAGAGCGGTTCATCTCTTCGGGCCGAGGAGAGAGAAGGTATTGGTGACAGCGGACGTGCACTGGGAAGGCGCGTTTGCATCACATTCCATTATTAAACACAGTAAAGTCTAATTGGGCCTAAGTGGCAGGTTTGATTCCTACTCTTGAATCAATGGATTTAAGACCCATCAACAAAATCGACGCTAGAAGGAGGGCATGAGAATGAATGGTTGAATATATATTTTATATAGTATTTCAAACAACTTATAGATTCAAAACAACCCACATGCATGGCTAATCAATACCAAGATAACACACACACGTTGGTTACTCCTGAAACGAGTAACTCACCCCAGCCCGAGGAATCACCTTTTCACCCTGAAATACCTTATGCTTTGATAAATCAACTCAGAAGAATTACAAGAGCTTATGCCCGACAGATCGGTGTGTTGTCCTTAGCTCCCATACTCCCTCGAAGAAAACAACAAAACAAAACAGTGGTTAGTACTCCTTACAAGGTTTTCATGCACTCGATAGAAGACTTAATATATTTCTCAATAACTAAAATCCAAGAACCTCTTGATTTGATACCCGAAACAACAGTCGGCAACATCTCTGAACCAGACAAATTTTCAGAATAGGAGGAGTTTGATTTAGAATTGAAGATATGGAAGATAAAAACAACCATGAGGAAGAAGGGGAAAACCCACTCCAGAAAATCCAACCTTGGTTAGCTGGAGACATCATGGCCATCTCGGGACGAGTACATAATCTTCCCTGACACCCAGAGAAGCTACTTCCTAAATTTGACCCCGAAACTTCAGGATTGCCTGAAGATCATATCAAGAAGTTCATACTAGCGATCAGACTTATGGACATCCAACATGAAGACATAGTATGCATAATTTTCCCCTATACGTTTGAAAATTCATCTTCCACGTGGTACCTCAATATGATTATAGGATCTATAACTAGTTGGAGGAAGTTCCAAAAATATTATTTAGACAAAATTGCCAAAGAAACTACTACGTGAGCTCTGATGGCCAGGTTGGTCAAAAGAAAGGGTAAAAGACTTCAATAAAAGATTCATGACCATATTGAACAAGTTTCATCCCTAAGTTAAGCCAACTCAGGAATTGCAAATCGAATTTTATGCTAACGCTCTCCTGGCTTCTATTTCCATTTTCATGAAAAGAGCTGCTAAACGAAACTTAGCTGAGAATTTTGAAGAAACCAAAAGGATAGAATTCCAGATGAAAGGGTGTAAAGAAGGCTAGATTTCTCTGGTTAAGAAATAAGCTCAAGCTCCTCCCAGGAGAGGACTTATTTTGACTATATCGCCAGGGAAACAAGCAGAACAGACCCCCAACAAGGGTAATGGAGACATAGAAGACCTGCAACGCATGGTTAAGAAATTATCAAACAAGATCATAGACATGAAGAGAAACATAGGGGAAGGAAACCAAGGCCAAAGGCCCTGTAGGCCTTTCTTTAGAAGGAACCCTCCATTCAAGGAAATTGAACCTCCCCTAGCTAACTTAAATATCGATCTAGAGAAAGTAGCATTTGATTCTTTATGTACGTATCACCAAGAAAACCACTCTGAAAGAGATTTCCCTCAATGGGTACATGCCATGAAATTGATGGCCAATCGGTTTATAGACGAGGTATCCCTGATCGAACAATCAAGTAGTTCGGTTATGAATATTGCTGACTAGGAAGAGATTGATCCACCACAAGATACATCCATGATGATATGGGATCCGGAAATGATCATGCCTTACAATGACCTGTTTGAGTCTCAAGAACCACCCGCCGAAGTATTGGTGGTGCAAACACACAGTAAAGTTCCACATGTCTTGAAAGATATCATTGTTACCCAAACTTCAAAGAATAATACAACTTTTGATCACCCGAAAAGGCCTTTTTCTCCCAGCAAAGGACCTATAAGAATCCAAACCCAAGAATTACCCAAATTGGATTACAGTGTAGTTGAATATTTGAAAACATTAAGGGCTAATGTATCAGTCATGGATATATGCAATATCCCTCAGAAGAAGGAATTCCTGCTGCAAGCTTTGAACTCAGTAGAAACTCCGGTGACTGGAAATGGTCAGGAAATAAATCTAGCTTCCACAGACCTACTAAATAAACCAACGGTGAATACCTACTTGAAAGATAAGAAGGGAAAGACTTTTGTCCCACCTTTCCTCTTAATGCTCAAAGTTTTCAATAGGAACCTCCACAATTGTTTGGTATATTCATGAGCATCTTCCAATGTTATGCCCTTGTCTATTTGCAAAAAGTAAATCTAGTTCCTCTTAAAAGAGATAAACATGTGATACAACTAGAGAAAACCCAGGTCAAGGTCACAAGGGAACTCAAATATGTAATGATTAGAATAGTGACACACCCTAAGTTTGTACAAGTCATTGACATCATTGTAATAGATATCCAAGAGGCCTGTGGATTATTGTTTAACCGAGACTGGTCTGAAAAATTGAAAGGATACTTTAGTACATACTGGGCTCACCTTTGGCTACCACTGAAGGGGTACAAAAACATGATCAGAATTGATAGGGAAAGGTATGTGAAACATACCATCACTAACCTAGAAACCTTGAATGAACCATCATCGACAGAGTTCCTCATGCTAGGAAACTATTCGTGCGACTCCTACTTCGGGAATTTTTTCCCCTTCTTATCTGACGTCCCTCTCACCAAGAAATATGAAATGGTGTTTCAAGAGAAATCGCCGATACCCACTGAAGAAACCCTCTCATTCCAAGATCCTTCGTTAGAAAGACTAGAGATAGCAGTAGGAAAAGAGGAAGGTAACAGGAAGCGGGAAGCCAACATACCTTGCCCGAAATGTTGGATCCTATATTTTGATGGATCCAAATCAAAACAAGGGTAAGGGGCAGGATGCATACTTATTGATCCTAAAGGTAAATGTTATTTCCTATCCTATAGGCTAGAATTTGAGTGCACCAACAACACAGCCGAATATGAAGCATTAGTACAAGGGTTAAAAAAATCTTTAGACTTAAATGTCAAAGGACTGAAGTTTTTTGGAGATTCCAAGGTTATCGTCATACATGTGAGAAATAATATACATTGCAATTCTCTGCACCTAAAGAATTATCAGTAGAAAGTGCATAACTTAATAGAGAATTTTGAAGATTTCAATATCACCATGATTCTTCGAGAAAATAATATTTGTGTTGATTCCCTAGACACAACCGCTTCAAGGTTGTCACCTCTAGAGGATTATGAACCCTCCTAATTCATGGTGGAACTACTCTACAAACTGTCGGTTCCTAACAACATTTATAATTGGAAAGTATTTGAAGAAGATGAACAGATCATAAACTTCCTAACTAACCAAGACAATTTTAGAGATCTGGCTATTGACGATGAAGTATTCCAATAGCAATTAGTAGAAATTGATCCCCGGATAGGTCATCCTATTGACTTATCAAAGTCTCACACAATACCTAAAGGGATAGCTAATTTGGAAAATCTGTTCTATCAAAAGGAGCGATTTAAGGGCCCTAAAATAGCAAAGACCGGTATCTCCTGTCCCCTACACAAGACCGTAAATATTGGAACCGCGTAAAACCCAAGGAAGGTAAACCTCGATAATACTATATCTAAGGAGGAAAGAAAGAGCTATCTCAAAATGTTCAAAAAATATCAAGATGTTTTGGCTTGGTCCTATCAAGATTTGAAAACCTATGATACCCGCATCATCCAACACATTATCCCATTAAAACCTGAAGTTAAAACCTTCCAAAATAAGCTTTGAATGTATCACCCATACTTGTAACCTCTCATGTACCAGGAATTGAAGAAAATCTTAGATGCCAACATCATCTTCTAGGTTAGGCATTCCGCATGGGTAGAAAATATGGTCCCGGTGAGGGAAAAGTCGGGAGAAATCTGCTTATGCATGGATTTTACAAACCTTAATAGAGTTGTAGAAAAGGACAATTACCCATTCCCACCAATGGAGAAACTCCTACATACTATGTCAGTTTCGAATATTTTCTCTCTACTGGACGACTTCTCAGGTTACAACCAAGTTTTGGTTTCATAAGAAGATATGTTGAAGACTACCTTCCAAACCAAGCGGGGAACCTTCTCTTATAAATGCATGCCTTATGGGTTAATTAACATAGGAGAAACCTTAAAAAGGGGCATGGACATAGCATTTTTGGGACTAATAAACAAATGTGTGCTTGTGTATCTGGATGACGTAACTGTGTACTCAAAGAACAAAGAAGAACACATCCAACACTTAAATTAGATTTTGGTAAGGTGTTGGAAATACGATATATCCTTAAATCCAAAGAAAACTATTTTTGGCATTGAGGAAGGTAAGATGTTAGGTCATATTATATCCCAAGAAGGCATTCACATAGACCGATAAAGGATTAAGGCCATAGCTCAACTCTCGTTGCCCCATAACAAGAAATCTATGCAGTCCTTTTTCAGGAAAATCAATTTTGTGAGGAAATTCACTCTCGATTTTGCAGAAATCATCAAACCCTTACAAAACATGATTCGCAAGTATGCCGAATTTAAGTGGGATGATGAACTAAAGGATTCTTTCAGCAATATTAAAACCACTATATCATGGGTCCCCATGTTACAAAGTCTCGATTTCAATAGGGATTTCCTCCTCTATACTTTCCCCTCCGACCAATCATTAGACACAGTATTGACTCAGAAGGATGATGAAAACAATGAGGCCCCGATGTTGTTCATGAGTCCAAAATCCTAAGGAGCCGAACTGAATTATGCTCCCATACACAAACATGTTTATGCAGTATATAAAGCAGTAAAACACTTCAGGTCCTACATCCTTAAGAACCACACCAAAGTGATTATGCCTCACCCTACGGTCTAATCCTTGTTCACTCAGTAAGATATGGGAGAAAGAAGAGGGAATTCGATGGCATTAGTCCAAGAATTTGATCTAGATATAAAACCTATGAAAATAGTTAAAGGGAAATGGTTATGCAAACTCGGAACTGAAGCCCAGTACCAAGTAAATGAAGATTTTGGATGGGAGAATGAAATGGAATTATGGTGTGGTGAAGCTTCATACATTTCCCAGGGCCCAAATCTTGGTATGAAAGTTTAACTTATCTCCTACAGCATGGGACCTGCCTAGAAAATATCAACCCTAGAGAAAGGAGAGCTCTCAGGTTAAAATATGCACAATATGGCCTCATAGATTTGGTACTCTTCTGGATTAATCATTATGGGGTACTTTTAAGATGTATCGAATGTGAATATGCATACAAACTTCTCAAGAAACTCCATGATGGACATGTTGGTGGACATTTCACAGGAAACACCATTGCTCATAAGATACTGAGGGTTGGCTATTATTGGACCACCTTGTTCAAAATGCTCACACCTACGGGAGGAACTGTAAAAATTGTCATATGAGCCTTGGGAGAGAGAAGAGAGAAATAATCCCACTCCAACCAGTGACTGTCTCTAGGCCTTTTGAGCAATGGGGGTTAGATATAATAGGAGAAATTATGCCAGTCTCTTCAAAACATTAGAAGTACATTATGACTGCCACCGATTACTTCACAAAATGGGTAGAGGCTATCCCTCTGACTCATGTAAATGAAAAATCAATGGTCCAATTCATAGAGAAAAAACTAATCACAAGGTTTCATGTCCCTTATGTCTTGGTTTTTGATAATGGAGCTTATTTGTCTTCCACCCAACTGGCGGAGTTCTCTTTGGACAAAGGAATCATTACTAGGTACTCTACAAATTATTATCCACAGGGAAATAGGGTGGTAGAATTGACCAATAAGAACCTAGTAAGAATATTAAAAAAGACGATTGCAGATAACCAAAGGAATTGGCATAATCTACTCCATAACACTTTATGGGCCAATAGGGTCACACCCAAAGAAGATATAGGAAATTCCTAGTATTTCCTGGTTTACGGATAAGAATCCATTCTCATAAATGGGATTTATCTTCCATCTCTTCAACTAGCCCAAAATTGAAACGGGGAACCCTCATCAGTCATACAACAAAGAATTGATACTCTTCTCATGCTAGAAGAAGAGAGAGAAAAGGATAAGTCAAAATTCATAGCTCATCAGCAGATAGTGAAAAGGTGGTTTTACAACCATAATGCCAAAGAGAAGAATTTTCAAACATGAGACTTAGTCCTAAAATGGGACAGAGAAAATGAGCCAAAAGGGAAACATTCTAATTTTCAGAATTTATTGCTTAAATCTTTCCAGGTGGCTGAGAATATTGGGGTAGGCACTTATCGACTGCAGAATCTGAGGGGGGAACCTTATGCCCTCCGAGTCAATGGCCTAGCCATAAAATAATATTTCCAATAATAATATAAAAACAATAAAATTAAATTGTGTGTTTTATGTTTCGAATGAGAATTTTCATGGTTGCCATGTGGTTTTGTTGTTTTCTTTTTTCCTTTTGGTTTTTGCACATTTAAAAGTCATGTTTGCAAAGACAATGGATGATCATGAATAATGTGACATAGCGAACTCTGTTCGCAACTCATCCCTCATATAAACAAAAGGGGGGATTAAGGAGCTTGTGGTTTCTTTGAGGAGTCCCCTATACAACCTATGCAAATGAATGACTTTAGAGAGATCTCAAAAGTGTCTTCCTAGTGGTTTGGTGAGACCTTGAGGGAAATAAGGAAATATGGAAGGGACTACATGAACCCCAAACAGAAAGCTAACAAAGGATTCACCTTGACCATCTCACTTTGTGAAATAAACAAACATCATCCTTCCCCACACCCTTAGGGAATCATGTCGATATTAAAGTGACATTATTAAGGAGATAACAATAAAAGAGGATATTCATATATCTCTGTCGGGGCTATGGATACTCGTTGACAGTGGAGGAACATCTGTGATGTCGGGGTGACTCCACTAGGGCTATGGACACTTGTTGGAAGCAGAGAAACAACGAAGCAACTGAGTAGACGTAACTGAAGGCTTCATGCCATTGAATACTTCTTGGAATTTGTTAAGAAGGGAATGAGTCAAGATTACAGGAAATGAAGGAGGAATTAAGGTTTAAACCCCATGGGCAGGCCCAAAATCATCAACCAGAGAATTTCAAATGCAAAGGTAAAAGAGGCTTTGATTCAAAACCAGTTAAGTTCTCCACTCACTTCCGTATCAATCGAGCCCTGAGGAAGGAACAAATATTCTTCTTTCACCCAGTAAGTCATCATTTTTTGAGAACTCAACACACCCTAAAAATCCTATGTTAAATATTACCTTTTTGGGTACCACCTAATCTTTTAGCACTGTCTAATTTTACTTCAACATGAAAATTTCTACCTCGTTTTGTTTTCATTTTAAGTCTCTTTTAAATTCTTCTTGAGAATGTGAAAATCATCATGAATTAAAAAAGACTCACATTCAATCAAAGTACTGACAGTCAAAGATTTACCCCGATGCACTAAAGAAATTTGGTATCAACAAGACTTAGATGTGATAAGAACTATTCGTGAAAACCAAGATAGTCGGGCACCAATATCCATCGGAGTTGGCAGATGAAATTCACTCTTTACTATCAACAACATTCACCAAGTATATCACCGACAACCTATCTACTCGGCATCGACAAAAGGTTAGAAGAATAAGTGTTGAGAACAAATGAAATAATAATTGTCGATCATCGACTTCCGAAACGTTTGCGGGGTCGGGAGTTTCAAAGGAAGATAACCCATGAAGAAACTCTGTGTTAATTTTATTTTCTCAATGTCAACCCTCGATACTCACCAGCATCGGAAGTCGTAAGAGCTAGCTCAATTTAGCATGTATGACATAAACGAAGTCCCGAGTGAAACCCTTACCCACGAGACAATTTCTAGGTTTTATTTAATGAGCCCTGATTCAGTGACACCACGTCAGAATCAATTAGTGTCGTAAGTTTCTAAAGGAAAATATCGACAAACTTACAAAAGAATTCATAACAATGATAATTGTAAAATCAAAGCTAATTTACGAGGAGCTTAGATAAGAACACAATAGATTTACACACAAAAATGAAACACAATACTTTTAACTGTTGTGACTAGAATCCTTTTGGAAAAAAAAATTCGAGATCTCACATATTAAGTTTCCCTCGGGGCTTAGGTTACCTACAGTAAACACTACCAACATCTTAGCCAATCAAGCCAGTTACATTGAGAACATGAAAATTCTCACATCAAGAAGGGAAAACTATCAAAACATATGTCACTTCTGAGAATAAAATACACGAGTCTGCCCATCATGTATCTCCTTCACACGAAACTTCTCTCAGACTTCTTTGCATGCCTTGTAGTGTTTTTACGTTCTCCTCCTCCATCATCAT
>JZKD02S0663804.1:0-15472 GCA_000966675.3 Picea glauca | reverse complement strand
GAAATGTTACTAACATTAGGCTCCATGGGGGATAGAGTTGTCCCTGTGATGCTCTAAGGACTCATTTTGCAGCTCCAGTGCCTTGTTGTTGGGCTATGGGTTCATTTATTTAGAACTTAAAGACGGAAAGAAAAACAATATTTACAACCGCGAAAGATCAATGTGCGGCCTAAGAGAAAAATCTTTTTAGGAAATGCCCATTCACAGGACCATTGAAAACTTCCTGATACTTCAAATCCCGTACCCTGTAGGTGTTATTCAAGAATACTTCGGATACTTTGAAAGGCCCGATCCACAAGGCTTCGAATTTTCCGTGCTTGCCTTTATCTTGTTTAGGAGCATCCCATTTCAGTACCAGGTCTCCTATTCGAAACTTTTCCTTCTTGACCTTCCTATCAAAAACCTGCTTGATCCTTTGTTGATGGTCCTGAATTTTGCCCATTACCTGCTCTCTGGCCTGCTGGACTTCTACCAGTTGATGAATTCTTCTGATCAGGTCATTAGGCTCCTCTTGATGATCCTGGAGGAATTTTGCTACAAGAATGGACAAATGAGAAGGAAAAACAACCTTTGTTCCATAGACTAATTGGAAAGGAGAGATGCCTATAGATCTCTTCATGGTCACTCGATCAGCCCATAGAGCAAATTTCGATCTTGAGTGTCGGGCCTTCTTGTTGTCTTCCAACAATCTTTTGATGATCTGTATGAGGCTTTTGTTGGAAGACTCTGCCAAACCATTGCCCTGGGGATAGTATGGGGTGGAGTGAATCAGTTTGATCCCAAATTGCTCACAGAACTTGGCTAATGACTCAACCCTGAAATAGGTTGTGTTATCAGTGATAATCTTACTTGGGCAGCCGAATCTTGTGATGAGATCTTCCAGGAATCCGATGATTGCCTTGTGGGAAGCACTCTTGGTGGGGATAGCTTCAATCCACTTGGTAAAGAAATCTGTAGCTGTCAGGATCCATCTATACTGCCCACTGGAAGCGGGGTGAATTTCCCCAATGAAATCTAGGCTCCATTGCTGGAAAGGTACTGAGACAACCACGTGATTTAACGACAAAGACTTGAGTTGTTGCTTTCTTGCAAATATTTGACATTTGATGCAGGCTCTGACCCTTCTACAGACGTTAGTGAATACGGTGGGCCCGTAGTACCTAGCTCTGAGAATTTTGTGGGATGTGGTCTTCCAGAAATGGTGCCCTCCACATAGGCCGCTGTGAAATTCAACCATGATCCTGTCGGCCTCTTGTGGATCCATGCATTTTAAAAGCACCCCCAGGGGGTCCTTCCAGTATAAAATTTGATCGACAAGGCAGTATCTGACTGCCTTGAGCTTAAGATATCTTGCTTTGTTTCTTTGTAGGCCATCTAGAGGCCGCAACTCCTGCAGAAAATATATGACATCCTTATACCAGGGACATCGAGCCAATGGGGGCTCCCTTTGAGGGTCTATTTCAGACAGCCGACCCTGCTAAATTCTTGAGCATCTGTTGATGAAAATTACCCCCAAAGCTTGGCAATTGGCTTCAGCCAACAACTTATCTAAACCTTGACCTTTGATCAATTTGGTAGGGTTTATTTCCAGGTCAAACTCTAGAATCTTGGCTATCCACTTACTCCTTCTCCCGTCTATGTCAGGCTGAATAAGAATGTCTTTAACCGTAGCTGAGGGGACATAAGCGATGATTTTTTACTGCAGGACATAGATTCTAAATGCCTTGAGAGCCTTTACCAGGGTATAGGCCTGCTTCTCCATAGCGTCATACCTGACTTTGACATCCCTCAATGCTCGGCTGAAATTGGCAATAGGCTGCTCTAGCCCAACCTCGTTTGTCTGTAGTAAAACAACAGCCACTGTGTCAGGTGAGGCAAAGGAGAAAATAAGGAAATCCTTTGAATAATTGGGACTGATAAGCACAGGGGCTTCAGCCAGGGCCTTCTTTATTTGCTCAAAGGAATTTCGCAATTCAGAAGTCCACCTCACTTCATTTCCTTTCCTTAACATGGATGTTATAAGTTTTACTTCCTCAGCAAATTTAGGAACAAATCTCCTCAGAAAATTAATCTTACCAAGGAAGGCCTGGAAGAGGCTCCATCAAAGAACATTTTCCAGACGGGGGTGATGGAGGGAGGAAATTTATGGGAAGTGGTGGGCTGCTTTCTGAGTTTAAGAGGAGGCTCGGAAGCATGAGTGAGTTGTAGTAGACTGGAACCTAAATCGGTGTCTAAGGAAAAAATAGGATGGTTGGTAGGATTAGCTTCATCACTGATTATATAGGCCAGTTGGGCTTCCCTGTATAGCCTCCTATGTTCTCCTCCAAACACTGGGATAGTAGCATATGTGAGGTCCATCTGCAAAGTTCCCCCTAGTCTTTTTATCCAAGATATTGATAATAACATACCGAACTTGGGGGGAACATTAGCCACTACAATATCCATGACCACACTTTTCATGGGCAACTGAAACAAGGTCACGACCAGGTCTTTGATAACTCCTAGACATTGGACTTTTTTGGAGTCAAAGGAATAGAGGGCATGATAGACTCGGGTGACTTCTAGCCCTAACTATTCCATGACAGTTTTGGGCATGAGGTTGTGAGAAGCACTCGAATCCATCAGGTAGTTGTGCAGTACCTTGTCATGTATGTTCAAGGAAGTGTAGAAGGGAGGGGATGAGTCATTCATGTCTTCTACCATAGGACCTAAAATAACTACAGGCTTTTCATCTTGCAAATTGATGGAGTCTGTGGGAAGGCATGAGACCTCAGACTGTAAAAGCTCAGAGAAGTGTTTCTTGAACCCTTCATGTTTAATCAATTCAGTTAGGGGGATAGGGATTCTGATCCTTTGAATTTCATGCTCCAAATTAAAAGAAGTTGTAAGCTTTAGAATTTCTCTTATTTCAGGAACATGACTCTGGACTATGGGAGAGAGGGGTCGGGGCTTCTTACCTCTGTGACTGTCCACTACTTCATTAGCAGGTTTCTTTGTTCTAGTGNCAAATTGATGGAGTCTGTGGGAAGGCATGAGACCTCAGACTGTAAAATCTCAGAGAAGCGTTTCTTGAACCCTTCATGTTTAATCAATTCGGTTAGGGGCACAGGGATTCTGATCCTTTGAATTTCATGCTCCAAATTAAAAGTAGTTGTAAGCTTCAGAATTTCTCTTATTTCGGGAAGATGACTCTGGACTATGGGAGAGAGGGGTCGGGGCTTCTTACCTCTGTGACTATCCGCTACTTCATTAGCAGGTTTCTCTGTTCTAGTGGACTGCTCAGGAACATCAGGTGCTACCGTCTTTTTCTTAGACCTCAGCTCATACATGCCTTAGCTGCCACTAGTCTTGTCTCCCTTGCTCAGTTCATTTAGCTAATTGTCCATGAGAGACTCCTCGTATGCTGATTGAGTGAGATGAGGAAAAGGAGGAGTGTCTCCGAAGCAATGGATTTCAGGATCAAGCTCATATGTTTCCCCTTCTCCCCCCTCAGCCACAAAATTGTTTTGAAAAGGCGCCTGAATTTTCCGGTCTTCTCTGTCTCTTCCCCTCTCTCTTTGCACAGTCGGGGAAGTAATATTGTTTGGCCTCTTGAAACCTCCTTTGCTTTCAGTGTTTTGAGGGCCCTTGTACGCTTGCCTCCCCTCTGCCTTCATTCTCTCCATCTTTGCAGACATAGACGTCACCATCTTGGTCAGTTCGTCCACTTGAGGGTGGGGCACAGCTCACACTGCCCACTTTCAGAGGCAAAGCTCTGATACCATGTAGATTTTTAATGACAAAAATTAGCAAATGAAATTTTTGTCAAACACTTAGCAACCTAGAGATAATTGTCTTGCATGAACTTCATAAATGCCTTAAACCCACATTCAAAAATTACCATAAGCAAAAATACACATTGGTAAGCAAAATAGTAGCAGAAATAACACACTGGACATCAACCCATAACACTCATAAATTTAGGTAAATGTCAGGGAAAACCCCAATGTGGGAAAACCAAATGAGAGAGAGAGAGAGAGAGAGAGATTATTCAGCTTTCAGGAAAGTACATTACAACAACAAAACCACATTTCCAACCAAGAGAAATACCTCACAACATCAAAATAGTCCCACTAAATTTTTCCTCGATTTCCATGCCAAATTTGTACTATTGTACGACATGTTTCGTACCTCGATTTATGTGCCAACAGTCGGTTGTACGCACTGTTTCATATGACCCATAAACAACAAACAAAAGTCTGAAATCCACCTCGAAATATGTGCCCAAAGCTGCCTTGATTGCTGTGCCAAATCAGTACTATTGTATGAACTGTACGGATCGGTACAGTACGGTCTCCTACAAAAAAAATAACTAAGCCACAAAACATAAAATATTTCCTTGGGATTTGTGCCCTAGCTCCCTTGGAAAACGTGCCCTCTTTGCTGCTCACTTTCCTCTCTCAATCTTACTCAAAAAATCTCTCTCAATCTTCTCTCAATGTGTCTTTCACACCACCCAATGCATTCTTTTATAAATCTGAAAATGACATTTTCCCTCCAAAGTGTCTTTTCACCTTCCCCAACCCTAAATCCAAAGGCCAAGATAGATCTTGCCTTTTTCAAGATCAAGGGTCATGATCCATTCCCTCTAAAATGAATCACTTAAAATATTAAAGTGATTTCACTTTATTACATAAGTGCTTTATGAAATAAAGTCACTTTAAAATTATAAGGTACACTTTATTAAAAATGCACTTTAATAAAAGAACCACTTTACAACTTTATAAAAACCTATTATAAAGTTAAGTGTTTGGTAGTGTAAACATAAGGTCATCATCTACATACAAGACAAAACATGCGGAGTACCTCCCGAGCTAAAAAGATAACAAGAAGGAGCCAGTTGGCTCATGCAGAAAGGCATACATGGAGGGCAAGACATTCCAACATGATGTCAAGGAGAGACATTTCCAGACATGATGCTCAGAGACAAAATGTCTCTAGGAGCAGTATTCCTCGAGGACGAGATCATACCAGATAGCAGAAATAGTTCTAGTTATCATGGATACAACCAGTCAGACCCACTGTAGCACATCTATGGTGATAGATCCAATGGAGGTGGCAGACATAGTATGAGTCCCAGGGGGAGTAGTTGTAGAGAGAGTGGAGGAGCTACTATCAGTACATGCAAATCCACTTCAAGAGGAGTTAGTCCCATATTGTTTTTTCTTTGGATGATCCATTGTTTCTGTCAAGAGATTGATTATTCTCCAAGGGATTGGAGGTGTGGCAGAGGCTAGGAAAGAAATTCCTCTGATAGAGGAAGTACACAGTTGTGATCTTGCAGAGATATGGCATAATGGATTGAAGGTCCATGGCCACACCCATGAAATCAAATTTGAAGAAGTTGGATGAGGCAACTTCAAACTCAAATTTGGTGGACCCTACGATGTACAAACCACTAGTTGGGTCCCTGATGTACCTGTTGAACACCAGGCTAGATATATGTTTTATGAGTGCCTTGAGTCGGTTCATGAGTGAACCAAGGCAATTGCAATGGGTTGCTAAAAAACACATGTTGAGGTACCTACGTGGTATAGTTGGGTATGGACTCAGATACTTCTCAAGTGGAGAAGTAATGCTACAGGGATATACAGACTCTGATTGGGCAAGGAGTGCAGATGATAGAAAGAGTACCTCTGGTACCTGTTTCAGTTTGGGCTCATGCATGATATCTTGGATTAGCAAGAAACATAAGTCTGTGGTACTCAACACTACAGAGGCAGAGTACATTGCAACATGTGATGCTTGTAAGGAAGCAGTATGGTTTTGTAAGTTGAATTCTAGACTATTTGCTCAAGTGTTAGATTCAACATGATATTCTGTGACAATCAAAGTTGTGTGAAGCTTTCAAAGAACCCAATGTTCCATGACAGGTCAAAGCACATTGAGATCAAGTATTATCACCCCCGTGATCTAGTCTAGAAGGGAGAAGTAAAACTTTAGTATATCTCCACCGATGAGCAGATAGCGGGTATTTTGACGAAGCACTTGTCCAAAGGGAAGTTTGTGTACTTCAGGTTGGGACTTGAGGAGATTGCTCCCTTGGTTGAGAGGGAGCGCTTATCTGTATCATGCTAGTACAACTTAGATATGATGCTTCAACATCATGCTAGTACAACTTAGATATGATACATATGTCTTAAGATGCATCATGCTAGTACAACTTGGATAGGATGCATTAGCATCATGCTAGTACAACTTAGAGATGATGCATATGCCTGAGTCGCATCATGCTAGTACAACTTAGATATGATGCAGTAGCATCATGCTAGTAGAGCTTAGAGATGATGCAGATGACTCGCATCATGCTAATACAACTTAGAGATGGTGCATTGACACAATGCTAGTACGGCTTAGAGATGATGGAGAGGCATTGATCTACATCATTCCAGTACAACTTAGATATGATGCATTCACATCATGCTAGTATGACTCTAAGATAATGTAGATGATACTCCACATCATGCTAATACAACTTAGATACAATGCATTAACATCATGCTAGTACAACTTAGACATGATGCAATAGCATCATGCTAATATAGCTTAGAGATGATGCAGATGACTCACATCATGCCTAGATTACTCAGATAGAGTGTGGCTCAGATAGTCACGTGACACTCCATTGAGTGTGTGACAACTACATGACACATGTGTAATCATGAGACTATGGCAGAGACTATGTATCTCTGGACAACAATTGTATGCTACTACAATGGTTGTGTACCACTGGAAGAGATTGTGTGTCTCTGGACAATAGTTGTATGCAACTACAATGGTTGTGTACCACTGGCGGAGATTGTGTGTCTTTGGACAGTAGTTGTGTGCTACTACAGTGGTTGTGTACCACTGGCGGAGGCTGTGTGTCTCCGGACAATAGTTGTGTGCTACTACAATGGTTGTGTACCACTGGCAGTGACTTTGTGTCATTGGAAAATAGTTGTGTGCTACTAGCAGTGGTTGTGTACCATTGGACAATAGTTGTGTACTACTATGGATTAGCTTAGTCGTGCTCTATTGGATGCCATTGTAGTAGATGTGTGCTACTAGTTGATTGTCATGGATATTATCATATCACTTGCAGCAGTTGTGTGTTGCTTGATCGCAGAGACTATGACGAATGATTCAAGCTACCGATGACATGGTAGTAGTTATGTGCTACTAGTTGATTGCAGAGCAGTCAGTGGACTACTGGATGAAGACATCATGAAAATATACCTCCCTGGATAAGAGGGAGTGTTGATGTTTGAGGTAGCATCATGAGACATTCTCCCTGGAGGGTCTTGTATGGACAAGTNCTACAATGGTTGTGTACCACTGGCGGAGATTGTGTGTCTTTGGACAGTAGTTGTGTGCTACTACAGTGGTTGTGTACCACTGGCGGAGGTTGTGTGTCTCCGGACAATAGTTGTGTGCTACTACAATGGTTGTGTACCACTGGCAGTGACTGTGTGTCATTGGAAAATAGTTGTGTGCTACTAGCAGTGGTTGTGTACCATTGGACAATAGTTGTGTACTGCTATGGATTAGCTTAGTCGTGTTCTATTGGATGCCATTGTAGTAGATGTGTGCTACTAGTTGATTGTCATGGATATTATCATATCACTTGCAGCAGTTGTGTGTTGCTTAATCGCAGAGACTATGACGAATGATTCAAGCTACCGATGACATGGTAGTAGTTATGTGCTACTAGTTGATTGCAGAGCAGTTAGTGGACTACTGGATGAAGACATCATGAAAATATACCTCCCTGGATAAGAGGGAGTGTTGATGTTTGAGGTAGCATCATGAGACATTCTCCCTGGAGGGTCTTGTATGGACAAGTAGGAGGGAATTTGGACTTCATCCTAACGTGCCTCAGTTGGTCAGATGAAGGAACCAAGACATTAGTTTCATGAGGAAAGTTCTATATGTCAAATATGGTTCAAGATGACTTAGCTTGATCAACCCCAAGGGACTGACCACCCCTTATAGGATGATCTAGCTCAAGTCTCGTGGATACCAACTACATGATGTGTATAAACACATGTGAATGGCCCTATTAAGCATCGATCGAACCTTCTCCTAGATTGGGCTGCAAACCAATGGCGATATGATACATTTATCACAAGGGTGTACTTGTGATAAATGGGCCCAAGCGTAGTCCTTCCTTGATCATGACAAGGAATATTATGAATTCGAAGTGCTCGAAGATGCAAACCCAGAGTGAGCCTGATCTTAGAGAGAGCCAATTGACTCAGAGGGAGAGCCATAGAGGGAGTTTCCTCTCGGTTCAGGTGGAAGAGAGACATCTCCCAAGACTGGCATACAAGTGTCATGAGTCTAGAGTGAAGTTTGTATACTTCGGAGACAAGCTTTGGCATGATGAAGAATGTCTCCCTCGTTGAGAGGGAATGTTGATGTTTGGACAACATGTGGAAGACATTCTCCTAGATCATATGGCAGGTTGTTGTCGATGTTGCAGATGTTATGAATACATCCCTAGTCAAGAGGGAGTGTTGAAATTGTAATTATGATTGGTATTCATAATGTTAAAAGTAAAAAGTGAAAAGTAGTTTAGTATAAATATATATAATAAATAAGTAGTTATTTATTATCCAAGGGACACGTCCTTTCATGGATGGTCACCATATGTTCTATATATATGAAACACTCATCATTGTAATAACATCATTTCGAATATACAATATCATATCATTTAAAAAATTCAACACCTAGTTCTAGACTCATTGATTCTCATTGGTATCGACATTGATGATTTTCTTCCACTACTTAAGAGAAAGTCTCTTCTAGTTACTACTCTGATTTTGAGAGAAAGCCTCAAAGAGGAAAATACCAATGTGAAGATGAAACTTCAAGGTCATCTTCATGGCTACTCCTAAGCACAGGGACTTCACCTTGTTGACCAATATCTTATCATGTTCATTCATAAAGGGGGTTTTTAAATTGTGAAAAATAAGGTCAATGTATTGTAGGTAATGGGAGGGTGTTATGGGGTATGGGGGAATTTATAAGTATTGGGAGGTATAAAAAGTAACATCTGGTAAAATAGGGGATATCTAGTAAAAATAGGGGTTTTTTAATTGGAAATATGTATTGGGAGGGGGGTTAAAAAAAAGGATTTTGGGATATATTTTTCAATATCTAGAGAAATGAGGGGTATTCTTTAATTTCACACGAACGCACACGCTATTTCATAGGTTCACTAAGAGGAGACCCCGTGCTCCTAAGTGACATCGTTTTTACTTTTTGTAAATTTCTTCCTCTATATTTATCAATATAAATTTTGGGTTCTATTTCCCACCATCAAAATATGTTGTGTATTGGTTTCATCATCTTTACATTAGATTGATTTCTAACCTATTAACAACGTGGGAAGTTTGGTAGTGTGATATCTTGTGTAAGACCGAAGAGGATATTCTAATGTGAAAGTTTCCCCTTATATCGCTCTACCCTTAACAATGTCATCATAAAGTTAAACATCTCCCACTCCATATATATAATTAACTATGTCAAATCAATTTAGATATTTCCAATACCTCCCTCTCTCTATATATAAACATGTCAAATCAATTTATATATTTCCATTTTAAAGAATAGTTTAATAAAAAAACATATATAAAATAAATAAATAAACGTTTTTTTTTACCAAAGTTTATAATTTGTGTTCATATCATTTATTTTTTATGTAAATGATTTAATTACAATGGGGAATAGTATTTGGTCTCCTGTATGGGACTAAAACTATCTTCTAATAAAAAGTACATGATCCCATTGGAGGTAGCTTCATCGATGACCACACAAAACACTTCCTTTCTTGAGGATACTATTTAGGTTGAAATTACCCTTCAATCTTGGAGTAAGACTTAAAACTACTTCTAATTGCCTAATGTCTTATCTTCCTTAGATACAAGGAAACAAGTTAACGACTCAAGTCTCAGAGGCATCTGGTAGGAGTGAAAGTCTACCCCCTTACGAACCACCAACAAGTTATTTCAGGTAGCATGGTTTTCCTTGAATAACAATGAAGAGTAAACCTGCATTCTCAGATTGTTATATCCAGTGATAGCTATTCTCATGGCCGATTGACAACTAAATTATAATAGATTTTACCACCTTCAAAGAACATCATCATCGTCATCATCATTCATTTCCTTGGACAAATCACTTGTAATAATAATAAGCATCATTATTACTCTTTCCTTCACTAAACTATTTTCAATCATCATCATCCTCATTATCCTTTTCCTAGACAAAACGCTCACAGACCTTTTCTTTTTAATAAGTTGACTTGGTTTGGATGCTAATCATCATCATCCACATTCTCCTCTTCCTTAGAAAAAACACTCACAAACCTTTTCTTTTTAGTAAGTTGACTTGGTTTGGATGCTTTTCATGCAAATGCATGAATGGTAAATATTTGACTTGAGATATATAATGGGCATGAGTGTCTCACATTAAATATATGATAGAGAGGCGTATATGTTTCTATAAAATTAATTAAAAATATATATTTGGTTTTCTTTATAATAAAGTATATGGTTTAAATTTTTTGGGTTGGTAAGAAGTAAATATGTGGTGTGTATGTTTATGTAAAATTAATTAAAAAATACATTTGGTTTTCTTTATAAATAATAATAACTTGTTTTTAAGGTTATGGTCAAGCTAGACACCAAATTGGTGTATGAGACTTCCTTACTCCCTCTAGATTTGAACATATAACCTTTTAGGAAGAAACACATGTTCTTGACCATATAATAAAGTATATAGTTTGATTTTTTTTTAACTAGAAAGAAGTAAATACATTATGGGAATAATAACATCTTATTTTTACACTACAAAATAAAACTTATTAACAATTTTTTTGGCTTATAAGAAATAAATACCTTATAGGAATAATAACATTTTTATTCCACTACTAAATAAACTTAGTAACAATCAAATAAATATGTGTAATAAAAGTTATTTTGAATACTTTAATAAAGTTATTTTGTTTTACATTTAAAAAAAATTAAATAAAATATAAAATGTGACTACATCAAATTTATGCATTTTTCTTTTTCTTTATTTCGTTGAAAGTATTAAGTAAATGGAGAATGGTTATAGAACAAAAGTGGTTTATGGAGTATTCTCTTTACTAAATTGTTTTTTGGTCAATCTAGATGTTGACTTTAAAGTTCAAGTTTGAGGGTTGATGCAACAAAATCTTTTTCATTTTGGTGTTAACATCGTCAAAGGTTTTAGTGTTATGACTAATGTTAATGTTATTGTTATAGTGACATATTACTATGTTGAGATTTTGTTCTGCATTAATATATATTTTCTAAATAGCCATCTTCCCAAATAAATGTATGTTAATATTGTCATTGGGTGTGTATTAAGAATAATTCCACATGCATAACAATTGTGAGATAGAGATGGTTTATGAGAAGTTATGTGTATTAAAAATTTTCACAATCTAAATGTTGACTTTGAGATGCAAGTTCCCAAGTTGATGTGATATAGATATTGCCAAAGATGTGGCCCATAGTGACAATGAATTTTTTTGTTCTTAAACTTTTATATTTTAAGAAACCCACAATGCACCATGGGGCAAGGGAAGGAAAATCATGGGAAAAATAATGTGTGAAAAAGGAAAGACAACCCACCAACATTAAAAAAGACACATTATAATGAAATCGTAGCAGGTTGTATGGTGCTTAACAACAATAACAATACCCTTTAGAGCATTGCACATCATTAAACTAAAAAACATAATTACCTATGGCAAATTATCTCCATTGTGTATGTATCAACTCAACTCCATTATGCGTGTATCAACTCAACTGCAGATATAATATCCACAAATAAATATCTATGCACCATGCTCATGAAAATTTGTGAAGATTTGATAATGTGCAACCTTTTATTTGCTTAAACCTACAGGTATTGATTGAGCCCATGAATGGTACCAAGAAAATTAGGTTGCCCATGTCATATTTAAAATTTTGTAGAGGAGGTTTGGGGAGCACATGTTTGCTTTGTCCATTTCATCGAAGCTTAGCAAAGAAAATTTGTATGTGGATTTTCAACCATGAGTATTTCAAACTAGAAAACATAGTCTTATTATTGCTAAAAAGCCACCAAACTTTAAATCATGCTAAGGATGACTATATAAACACTGCATAATGACTAACCCAAAGTGACATGTGCCTAGAAAGTGACATGCTTTATACATTGCTATTGAAAAGCCACTAGTTGGGCTTCTTTGTAGTGAGATTTGGTATGCAACCTAGTTGCAAAAATAATAGTGAAAGGGAAAAACTATTATAACTATGACTCCTAACCACCATTGCAACATACAAAAGGTGAGGAATAAACATGCATATTGATTTAAACTATGATATATATGTTAGTATGTATGTATGTTGTTGCTTGTGTTGCCTGTGCATATCCAACCACATATAAGATAACATATATACACCAATGTACATCACTGCACAAGATAACATATATACACCAATGTACATCACTGCACAATACATATCCAACTACATAAAAACTATTATAACTATGAACCCTAAACACCATTGCAACATACAAAAGGTGAGGAATAAACATGCATATTGATTTAAACTATGATATATATGTTATTATTATGTGTGTATGCATGTTGTTGCTTGTGTGGCATGTTCATATTCAACCACATATAAGTTAACATATATACACCAATGTACATCACTGCACAGTGCATATCCAACCACATACAAGCTAACATATATACAACAATGCACATCACTTCAGAGTGCATATAAAGACTTGTCCATATAAAACCATGTTGCACCTAACTATAATGTGGGAACAACACTCTCTTGTTACCACCATAAGGGGTAGTGTTATGGGAGGGCTATGCCATCTCCTTCATAGATGCCAAGGATGTGAGCTTGTTGTAAGCCGTCACACAAAAGTTATCCACTTATTGGGTTGAACATTTTGGAATGTACACCAAGTTTATTGGCTTGAGAGATGTTGTGAGCCACGTGAACTTGTCCTTTATAGGTCGTTAGAGTTTGAGGTGCTAGAGGTCATTGGTTCACTTGACACTAAGATGGGGCAAGATTAGTGATTAAAGAAACAATCGCGAATCTTATGGTCTAGGCTTTGCCATTTAAAACAAGTATTATACACAATAATATAGTGTATTCACTATTTTTCACATCCTATCCTACACTAAAGGTTAAAAACCTCTTACTTCATGACACGTAAAACTTTTTTATTGACTTATATATATAATTGAGGAATTGCTAAAACTATATGGGAATGCTAAAGAATTTTTCCTACATAGAGTGGTGGAGTTGAGAGCTCTACTCAATGTATAGGTCCTCGAACGAATGAGAAAAAAAATTAAAGGTATTTTTGTAGGTACAAGGCCACGAGAAGAATTGACATCATGTGTAGACTCTTTATGAAAAAAATTATTATTTTTTCATGCTACAAGTACTCTTTTAGTGCCAATAATACCCATATTGGGTTGACTTCACTTATAGTCTCTTCATGAAAAGAAAACTATTTTTTTTTTCGTCATCATAGACACGGTCTTGTAGTGCAAATCATGCAACACCCATACTTCCTTCACTTAGAGAAATCATGATCTTTGGAGGTATGTTGTTGAAAAATTACCCTAATAAAGTATTTATTGTTTATACTTATCGAAAATAACTCTGTATTTTGAAACACAAATCTTAAAATAGATTTATTCACGAACATTATCTAACTCTTGAAATACTTCTAGTACAAACTTCTAGGGTTTCTTTTGGGGAACCATTATTCCCCTGATCACTAATGACAAAGTTGTTATTGATGATTACAATTGAGTTTGGATCAAATCATTCCTCCGTATGCCTTATGAGGGTGGGGGCGGGGATTACTTGTGCCTTATGAGGGGATTATGTGTTTTCTCTATTATTCCCCCCACTCAAGGATGAGCTTCCCAATCCGAAGTGTACACCAGCAAAATTTTCCTCCCAGAGCGGAAATAAACCTTCTGGATCTACCCCAAGAAAGATTGATAACCCAAAGAGAGAACCCTTGAAATGTTGGGGTTGTGGAGAAGAACATCTACTGAGGGATTGCCCGCGCCGACATCAAAATAGTCGGAGAATTTACAATGTTCAAGAAGCTACCACCGTCAATGACGTGGCCAGGAGTGTGCCACAAATTTATGCAGCCTTGGATGATAAACAAACTGACCACCAAGCTTCAGTGGTGGAGATGGACGGTATGATCACCAACCATCTAGTGTCTATTCTAATTGACCTTGGTTCAAATTTGAGTTATATAGCTCCTAAGGCTATTGATAAGTGTAAATTACAGCCACATAAACACACCAAGCCATGGTTGGTACAGTTAGCCACTAGCACCAAAAGAAAGGTAGCGGAGGTTATACCAGCTTGCCAATTCACAATGGGTGAATTCCCCACCCAAGCAACCCTTAACATACTACCCCTGGGATCATATGACCTGTTAATTGGTATGGATTGGCTAGCCACATATAAAGCCAGACTGGACTGTTACCATAAAACCTTAGAATGTGTAGGTGAAGAAGGAACAAGGATAACCCTTCGAGGGATCCAAAAACCAGTCTCGGTGAGATGAATATCAGCCCTTCAAATGAAAAAGCATTGCAGAAAGGGATGTCCACTTTATGTGATACAGGTGTTGGAATCAGTTGAAAATGACAAACCAAGCCTCGAAGACCACCCCACACTAAGAGAATATAGAGATGTATTTTCGGAAGAGGTACCGGGTCTACCTCCGAGAAGGGACATTGACTTCTCGATAGAACTTGCACTAGGAGCGGTGCCAGTGTCTAGGACACCCTACAGGATGAGCACACCCGAGCTAGTTGAGCTTAAATTACAACTAAAATAAATGATGGACAAAGGCTATATCCAGCCCAGCGTGTCTCCATGGGGAGCACCAGTTCTATTTGTAAAGAAGAAAGATGGTACCCTCCGACTGTGCATAGATTATAGACAAATAAATAAGGTAACCATGAAGAACAAGTACCCATAACCTAGGATTGATGACTTGTTCGATCAATTGGGAGGTGCTTCCATCTTCTCAAAGATTGACTTAAGATCTGGATACCATCAAGTCCAAATCAAGGGTGAAGACATCCACAAAACTGTCTCCAGGACGAGATATGGTCACTATGAGTTTGTGGTAGTACCATTCGGATTAACCAATGCCCCTGCCACTTTTATGTGCTTGATGAACAATGCGCTCAGCAAATTCCTAGACAAATTTGTACTGGTTTTTATTGACGATTTATTAATTTACTCCAAGAATAGAGAGGAACATGAGGAACATCTTAGAATTGTGCTTCAAGTGCTAAGAGAACATCAACTCTATGCCAAATTTAGCAAGTGTGACTTTTTCCAGAAGCAAATAC
>JZKD02S0663793.1:0-15472 GCA_000966675.3 Picea glauca | reverse complement strand
GTCCAAGCCTATGATGTCACAGTGTTGTATCCACTCCTGTAGAAGCTAAAGAGATAGAAGAGTCAGTATTACTAGTACATAAATACAATGTACCTACCTTCTCTCCTTTCACTATTACCAATGATCCTTTGACTAAATTCCATGCCTTATCTGTAAATATGGATATACAAACTTCACTTGCCAAATTCCCTGTTGAAATTAGATTTTTCCTTAAATCTAGAACATGTCTTACCTTTTTCAACGACCATTGGTTTCCATTGCGTTGCTTTATTTTTACCTTTCCCATTCCAAGAATTTTGCATGGTGCATCGTCACCCAAATGAACCTATCCAAAATCACCTTGAACATAATCTAGAAAATGTTTCCTATGGGGTGTGGCAAGAAATGAATCCCCTGAATCTACTACCCAAGACTTAGAAATATTATCTACATAAAGAATCAAAGCATCTTGTAACACATCGCCTGTTACATTTGCTTCCTGATTTCTCTTCTGCTGTCCATCTCTTTGTTTCTTTGGAGCTTTGAAGTCTTTCTTTAGATGTCCTTTCTTCCCACAATTCCAGCACTCTATCTTTCCAAGTCTGGATTTGGATCTTCCCTTCCTAGAATTCCCACAGTTCCTGAAACCCCTTCCTCTATCCTTTTGTCTTCCCCTGTTCTCCATGTTCAACACATTTCCTGATGTCTCACCTGTTGTTTTCTGTCGCATTTTGTCACTAAGGATAACACCAATAACATCATCAAAATTTAAAGTATTTGAACCAGAGACAAAGTTACTTACAGCTATGACCAAGCCGTTCCATCTTTCTGGCAATGAGCACAAGATTAGAAGAGACTTGACCTCATCATCAAAGTCCACTTTTATAGAACTTAGTTGATTAGTAACCGTATTAAAATCATTTAAATGATCTGCAACAGAACCACCTTTCGACATCTTCATATTAAATAATCTCTTCATTAGAAATACCTTATTGGATGCCGAGGGTTTTTCATACAATTTGGCCAATGCATCCATCAAACCCTTCGTTGTATTTTCTTTCGAAATATTAAAAGCCACCGACACTGCCAGGCTTAGCCGTATCATTCCTAGAGCCTTTCTGTCAAGACTCTCCCATTCTTCATCCTTCGTAGCCACCGACTTATTTTCTATTCCACCCAATAGTAGGAATAGATCCTTCTGATATAAATAGTCTTCCATCTGCATCTTCCATAACTGGTAGTTTTGGCCGACCCTAAACTTTCCATCTTCCGTCATTTCTCCCACTCGAACCAGGAATGTTCTTTTCCTATGAGTTACCTTTCACTCTGATACCAGTTTTTAGAAAAACATGACCGTGGAGCAGTAAAATAAAACAAATGTGGAAAAAAAACACAGAATATACACAATACAATAGAGACACAGATTTACGTGGTTCACCCAGTGTGGGCTACGTCCACCAGAGAAATTTCCAGGTCCTTCCTTTATTATTATCCAACATATGAAGTGATACAACCTACAACAAACCCGCTGTAACTTCCTCTTCTTTCTCTCATATTCTCCTATCTCAGAATACAATATTCGCCATCGACCATAGCCACAATACATTTCCCTCATAAAAGAGGGTTTCCTTCCAGGGAAAAAAATCCCTAACATAATCTCTGCCGTTAGATTTGCGACCTTATAATGAATGGTCTAGATTTACAATGAAATTACAATATAAATTTACAAGGAATTTTTTCCTTCAGGGGATTCACCCCTGAACCCCTGCTAGGGGCCTGCTTTCCCCCAAACCCCCCAGCCGAGGGGATAGCCCCCCCGGACCCCGCAGAGGGGGTACCCCCCTCTACACTCCCCCACATGGAAGAGTGTACATACTTCTGGGGTGTAAATACTTCATGGGGTATAAACACGACTGAAAGTAAAAGACCTCTGAATTAGGAAGATAATCAGGCTCCACAACCAACAGTCCTCATGTTACCACAAAAGACCATGGATGCAAGTTGAACAAGTTGTCATCAAGAGACTTGAACGAGTCCTGAAACCAACATAACATAACTTAATTGGAATTTAAGAGGGACATAGACATCATGATTAGGTTTTGTACATTGAAAATGGGTGTAGAGGCATAAACATAAAAATTTGAAAACAATGGCCTAAATCCCTAACTAAACCCTCAACCATCATCGAAAAAACATAACAACCATGACAAGAGTCCTCTCTATGGATTCTTTGGCATCCAAGTTGAATATGGATGACATTATGAGGTCTTCTTGATCATCATAGATGGGTCTTAGGCTCATGAATATAGTTGATGAAAGGAAACAAGAGTCTTCAACCCTAAACCTTGCTTCTCAAGCTCAAGAACCATAGACAAATAGTCAAACCACCACATATGATCTATGTAACATATCATTCACCTCAAAGTGGAATTTGGGCACCATGAATAATTTAGTTTTTAACCAAGAATGGATCTCAAGGTCTAACCAAGATCAAGGGAGGGAAACAAGGGAGTACTTGTTACCTAAGTCAACATTCTTAGGCTTAAATTCTATGAACAACAACTACAACCCACACAAATTCTTAGGATATAGTCTTGGAAAATTCCTTGAGCCATCACATAGGACCCTTGTAGGTTATTTTTGGACTATTTGAGGGATACAAGTACCATTATTAAACCAAAACATATGCCCTAAATAAAAATGTGTCAGACCCCCCATTAGGAATGGTTCTCAGGGTTGTAGTTGGTGTTATTTTGAATCCAAAGAAAGATATAATGGTGCCATGAGTAGGTTTTGTATAATAGAAATGGGTCTTGAGGGATTAACATGCAGTTTAATGGGGAAATAAGGGTCTTAATCTGTAACTGAACGTTCTTGATCTCAAATTCCATGGTTGGGTTGGGAGGAAAAAATTTGGACCTTATTCCATAAACATCACTTCTTAGGATAAATCACCATGAACAAAACCTGGAAATTTCCAAAACACAAGCCCTATCAACTAACGAGTTTTTAGCATCAAAGTTGGAATATATGGACCCCATTAGGAGGTTTTGCGCACTGAGTATATATCATAGGATCGTGACGATGGTCAAGGAAGGAAAACAAGTTGTGCCTCAAGATATTGTTGAATATTGTTGAACTCAATATCCTTTAATGAATAGTGCTCGAACCAACACATGAGTCCATTGTATGGGTTGTTTGCAAGCCTATCAATGTGTTATATGAGTTACGAATTAACAGTGATGCATATTGGAGTTAAGGGGTTACAGGGGTTAAGTTATAGAGGATATAAGTGGTTATGAATTATAAGGGTATAAAGGTTATACTAGTGATGGGTTATATTAGGGTTTATAGAGGTTAGGTGTGATTGAGTTATAATAGTTAGGTGTTAGGTGTCTTAAGGTAATCCATTAATTCATCTACCAAAACTTGATTATAGTCTAATATATCATCAAACATAGACATCAATACTAATCCCATCATGACCTACCATGGAAAAAGGAGAAGTCTTTTATAAAAATTCCTTTCAATGTTTTCCATTTCAATGTCTCACCTTTTTCCTCATATACCTTGTACCATTTATATGTTATATATTCTAATATTGTATTTGGGAACATACATGGCCATAACATATCATCACAATGTCCAATTAGATGAGTGTATTCTCTAACATTATTCTAAAAAACAAGTGGTATTTCAAACTTAAAATATTGTGTGAACCAGAAAGAAAAATGAGGAAAGGCTAATGCAAACTTAAAACTTGTGTCAACATTCAGGGTACGCATGTTCACTTAACAACTCTTTAATAAAATTGAAAGTGAGCATATGTTATAGGCTAGATTACATTATATATAAGTTATATATATATGGATTATGGGTTAGGTGTTATGGAGGGTAAGGGATATATAGGTTAGGGGTTATACAAGTTCAAGGTCTTAAGGATTATGCAAGTTTTGGGTTTTGGGGTTATTGTTTAGAGGTTAGTTGTTAACATGGATACGGTTTAGGGGTTACCACAACTAGGTGTTATATGGGTTAGGGGGGACATGACTTATAAGGGTAAGAAATTATAAAGGTTAGGGTGATATGTTATAGGCGTCAATATTATATTCATTATGGGGATTAGGGGTTATAGGGTTATGGATCAAAGGTTATAGGAAACTAGTGTTATTTTAGTTAGATGCAATATAAGGTGTAAGGATTATAGATTAGATGTCGTTATAGATACCAAGGGTTATATTAGTTTTTAATGGGATAGGGGTTATTGAGATTATATATGGTAGGGGATAAGGAGGTTATATTAGGATTTATAAGCTTAAGAGTCTTATAAATGTTAGGGGTAATTATATGTTAACAATTACATAAGGGTTTGGTTTATAAGAGTGTTAGTGGAAACCTATTTGAACATGTACAAGTTTTATTTTTAAGGTTGTTTTACATTAATGTTATGTAACTATTAAATTGGATTATAAGGTACGTGGATGTTCTATGTATGAAGGTAAGGAATATTAGTTCTCAGTTTGCTCGGATTTTACCATTTAAAAACTATACTTTTTTTTTTCAAACTGTCCCCAACGGTTGTCATGCACTAAGATATAAGAGATAAGAATATTGAAAGCTACCAATATCCTACCAATGAAAAAATTCCTTGTAGAGATAAGAGTCTTGAAAGTTATCAATATCCTACCAATCAAATGATGCTTGGGCCATAAGGGCTTGTCAAAGTTCATTTGCAGGCTAAGTCAGTTCAGAATTTGCATGTGACATAACACTATCATTCAATAATCAAATTGTTACATTTCATTGTCATGCATCATGTGTGAGAGCTTGAGCCACCACAAAGGAAACATACAAAGAATATTTGTCTTATGAACAAGATATGGTACTATCCATTTTGAGTTTTGGCATATAGATCGTTATTATAGACTACACTACATTGCACCATATAATCCCTACACTCCTTGCAAACCATGTAACACCATTCAAAGACACATTCACTACCTCTAATCCCCATTCAAAGGTCATTATTTCCCATGTCTACTCCAATGTAATAATGATGACATTTACGATTATGATGACATTTATTGATCATTCCAGGTATATTTCTCATTCATGAGGCCAAAAGCATATTAGCTCATGCATATTTAGACCTTATTGCAACACTAATTGCATTAAGGTAGATTATTTTAACTATGTATTTCTCCATGAGAAAGAGAGAGAGTTAACCTATGGTAGTCAATTTTATTTTAAATGAGATTAATAATAGTTTATACTTTCATTTTTAATGAACCAATTCTTCGGTGACGGGGTTTCATAAACATAGAGTGCTTTAAATTGGGTAATTTTGGAGTTAGAGTAATACATAATATGATACTAATATTTCGTTAGATGGAACCACCACATCCATTTCCTTTGTTTATCCCATGTGTAAATTTCAAGATACTTGCAAAGAATTATCTATACTTGGAACCACCTCATCCATTTCCTTTGTTTATCCCATGTAAATATTATTGTGATGAATTAGCTATGTTATTGACGAAATTTTCTTGTCGAGAGTATAGCTAATTCATCACAAGATTATTTACATTTGTCTCTCTTGCGATGATATCCTTTCCTTGTCTCTTGCTGACAAATTCCCTTCTTTGTCTCTCTTGCCAACGAAAATGTTTTCATAAGTTATGGGCACTAAATTATCCTTGATTTTCTCTTCTACCTATTCTACTTCTTTGCACAGCACCATATATATCAATATTTCTTGAAGGTTAAAAATATCAACATCACGTTACAAGATAATCCAATATCATATTGTTGTACTTCTATGGGGACCACTCTCTCTATGTTTTAAAAGATAGCTACATGACACTACACTTAAATGACAAATTCCAACACTAGATGGTTTTAATTAGGCTTCATTTCATATTTGGTTTATCAACTTGAAATTAAAATTTGATACTTTTCAAGCTAGTACCTTGAGTCAAATAAAAATATGAAATTAAGAATCATTAACATATCTACCAGAACATTTATTCTAACCTATAAAAAATATACTAAATTCTCATAATTTCTTCTCATAACTAGAAGTTGGTTTACATTTAGAGTTCCCTTCCACATGGCCATTTTTCCTCATTATTGTTGTCTGCATGAAACTTTCCTTTAGAGACATCACCCTAGAATTCTTCTTGATAGAACTTCATTACATTAATGGAAAGTGTCACATTATTCCACTTTATTGCATTGCATTAGTAAGTTCTTCACTATGATATAATGGAGTTTAATATTTGAACAAGTGGGTGTGTGAGTCAAATTTGAGTCCATAAACCCTCCCATATCGTTAAGGCATGTGAATAGTTTATCAATGAGAAATTTCAGTGCATACAAAAACAATTTGAAAAAATTTCAACGTTGGCCCCATTCATAGGTCATTGTTTCCCATGTCTAGTCCTAGTACAATTTATGTCCATTGTTCCTTTTAAATTCGTTTGACAGTACACACGTCCCCACATCTAGTACCACAAGGGAATATTTATGGTGTTGATTAAGAAATCAACCAAAAAGAGGGTTTTTTCATCACAACTGTGACACACATACATTGTATATACATTAATGTAGAACCTGAAATAAAAATGAAGAAAGGATGATGCAAACTTAAAACTTGTGTCAATGAATTTGTGTACTTTGAAAGAAAAATAGGGTTTATGGTTTTCATGATGGATTGATGATGGAAAAAAGTGGGTGTGTGAGTCAAATTTGAGTCAAGAAACCCTCCCATATCCGTAAGGCATGCAAATAGTCTATCCATGTGAAATTTCAGTGCATACAGAAACAATTTGAAAACACTTCAACGTTGGCCCCATTCACAGGTCATCGTTGCCCATGTATAGTCTTAGAACAGTGTATGTTTGTTTTGACAGTACACTCTTCCCCACATATTGTACTACAAGGGAATATTCTTATGGTGTTGATTAAGCAATCAATGAAAAAGATGGATTTTTGATCACAACTATGACACACATACATTGTATACACATTAATGTAGAACTTGAAAGAAAAATGAAGAAAGGTTGATGCAAACTTAAAACTTGCATCAACCAATTTGTGTACTTTGAAAGAAAAATAGTGTTTATGGTTTACATGATGAATTGATGATGAAAAGAAGTGGGTGTGTGAGTAAAGTTTGAGTCCATAAATCCTCCCATATCATTAAGTCATGCAAATAGTCTATCCATGTCAAATTTCAAAGCATACATAAATAGTTTGAAAAAATTTCAACGTTGGCCCCATTCACAGGTCATTGTTTCCCATGTCTAGTCATAGTACAATTTATGTTTGGTTCGATAGTACACATGTCCCCACATCTAGTACTGTAAGTGAATATTTTTATGGTGTTGATTAAGAAATCAACGAAAAAGAAGTATTTTTCATCACAACTATGACACACATACATTGTATATACATTAATGTAGAACCTGAAATAAAAATGAAGAAAGAATGATGCAAACTTAAAACTTTCTTCAACCATTTGTGTACTTTGAAAGAAAAATATGGTTTATGGTTTACATGATGAATTGATGATGGAAAAAAGTGGGTGTGTGAGTCAAATTTGAGTCTAGACACCCTCCCATATCATTAAGGCATGCAAATAGTCTATCCATGTCAAATTTCAGTGCATACAAAAACAATTTGAAAAAATTTCAATATTGTTCCCATTCACAGGTCACTGTTGCCCATGTATAGTCCTTGTACAATTTCTGTTCAATTGACAATACACACGTCCCCGCATATAGTACTACAAGGGAATATTTGTATGGTGTTGATTAAGAAATAAATAAAAAAGAGGTATTTTTCATCACAACTATGACACACATACATTGTATATACATTAATGTAGAACCTGAAAGAAAAATGAAGAAAGGTTGATGCAAACTTAAAACTCGTGTCAACCAATTTGTGTGCTTTGAAAGAAAAATAGGGTTTATGGTTTACATGATGAATTGATGATGGAAAGAAGTGGGTGTGTGAGTCAAATTTGAGTCCAAAAACCCTCCCATATCGTTAAGGCATGCAAATAGTCTATCCATGTCAAATTTAAGCATATACATAAACAATATGAAAAAATTTCAATGTTGGCCCCATTCATAGGTCACGGTTGCCCATGTCTAGTCCTAGTAAAATTTATGTTCATTTCGACAGTATAGACGTCCCCACATATTGTACTCCAAGGGAATATTTTTATGGTGTTGATTAAGCAATTAATGAAAAAGAGGGATTTTTCATCACAACTATGACACACATACATTGTATACACATTAATGTAGAACCTGAAAGAAAAATGAAGAAAGTGTGATGCAAACTTATAACTTGCATCAACCAATTTGTGTGCTTTGAAAGAAAAATAGTGTTTATGGTTTACATGATGAATTGATGATGAAAACAAGTGGGTGTGTGAGTCAAATTGGATTCCAAAAATCCTCCCATATCGTTAAGGCATGCGAATATTCTATCCATGTCAAATTTCAGTGCATACATAAATAATTTGAAAATATTTCAAGGTTGGCCCCATTCACACGTCAATGTTTCCCATGTCTAGTCCTAGTACAATTTTTGTTCGGTTTGACAATACACACGTCCCCGAATCTAGTACTGCAAGGGAATATTTTTATGGTGTTGATTAAGCAATCAACGAAAAAGAGGGATTTTTCATCACAACTATGACACACATACATTGTATATAGATTAAAGTAGAACCTAAAAGAAAAATGAAGAAAGGATGATGCAAACTTAAAACTTGCGTCAAACATTTGTGTACTTTAAAAGAAAAATGAGGTTTATGGTTTACATGATGAATTGATGATGAAAAAATTGGGTGTGTGAGTCAAATTTGAGTCCAGAAACCCTCTCATATTGTTAAGGCATGCAAATAGTCTATCCATGTCAAATTTCAATGCATACAAAAACAGTTTGATAAAATTTCAACGTTGGCCCCATTCACAGGTCATTGTTTCCCATGTCCAATCCTAGTGAAATTTCTTTTCGGTTCGACAGTACACACGTCCCCACATCTAGTACGGAAAGGGAATATTTTTATGGTATTGATTAAGAAATCAACAAAAAAGAGGGATTTTTCAACACAAATATGACACACATACATTGTATATACATTAATTTAGAACCTAAAATAAAAATGAAGAAAGGCTGATGCAAAAATAAAAATTGCGTCAACCAATTTGTGTACTTTGAAAGAAAAATAGGGTTTATGGTTTACATGATTAATTGATGATGAAAAAAAGTGGGTGTGTGAATCAAATTTCGGTCCAGAAACTCTGCCATATTGTTAAGGCATGTGAATAGTCTATCCATGCCAAATTTCAGTACATACATAAACAATTTGATAAAATTTCAACATTGGCCACATTCACAGGTCACTGTTGGCCATGTCTAGTCCTAGTACAATTTATGTTTGGTTCGACAGTACACATGTCCCCGCATCTAGTACTGCAAGGGAATATTTTTATGGTGTTGATTAAGCAATCAACGAAAAAGAGGGATTTTTCATCACAACTATGACACACATACATTGTATACACATTAATGTAGAACCTGAAAGAAAAATGAAGAAATGTTGATGCAAACTTAAAACTTGTGTCAACCAATTTGTGTACTTTGAAAGAAAAATAGTGTTTATGGTTTACATGATGAATTGATGATGGAAAAAAGTGAATGTGTGAGTCAAATTTGAGTCCAAAAACCCTCCTATATCGCTAAGGCATGTGAATAGTCTATTCATGTGAAATTTCAATGCATACATAAACAATTTGAAAAAATTTCAATGTTGGCCCCATTCAGAGGTCACTATTGCCCATGTCTAGTCCTAGTACAATTTTTGTTCCTTTTTCCTTCTAAAATTCATTCGAAAGTACACACGTCCCCGCATCCAGTACTGCAAGGGAGTATTTTTATGGTGTTGATTAAGGAATCAACGAAAAAGATGGATTTTTCATCACAACTATATTGATACACATACATTGTATATAAATTAATGTAGAACCTGAAAGATAAATGAAGAAAGGCTGATGCAAACTTAGAATTTGCGTCAATCAATTTGTGTACTTTGAAAGAAAAATAGGGTTTATGGTTTACATGATGAATTAATGATGGAAAAAAGTGGGTGTGTGAGTCAAATTTGAGTCCAAAAACCCTCCCATATCATTAAGGCATGCGAATCATCTATCCATGTCAAATTTTAGTGCACACAAATAGTTTGAAAACATTTCAATGTTAGCCCCATTCATAGGTCACTGTTTCCCATGGCTAGTCCTAGTACAATTTATGTTCGGTTCGATAGTACACACATCCCCGCATCTAGTACTGCAAGGGGATATATTTGTAGTGTTGATTAAGAAATCAACGAAAAACAAGGATTTTTCATCACAACTATGATACACATATATTGCATATACATTAATGTAGAACCTAGAATAAAAATGAAGAAAGGTTGATGCAAACATAAAACTTGATTCAACAAATTTCTGTACTTTGAAATAAAAATAGGGTTTATGGTTTACATGATGAATTGATGATGGAAAAAAGTGGGTGTGTGAGTAAAATTTAAGTCCAAAAACCCTCCCATATCATTAAAGCATGCAAATATTCTATCCATGTCAAATTTTAGTGCATACAAAAATAGTATGAAACAATTTCAACGTTGGCCCCATTCACAGGTCATTGTTGCCCATGTCTAGTCCTAGTACAATTTTTTTTTGATTCGAGAGTACATACGTCCCCGCATTTAGTACTGCAAGGGAATATTTTTATGGTGTTGATTAAGATATCAATGAAAAAGAGGGATTTTTGATCACAACTATGACACACATACATTGTATATACGTTAATGTAGAACTTGAAAGAAAAATGAAGAAATGATGATGCAAACTTAAAGCTTGCGTCAACCATTTGTGTACTTTGAAAGAAAGATAAGGTTTATGGTTTACATGATGAATTGATGAAGGAAAATAGTGGGTGTGTGAGTCAAATTTGAGTCCAAAAACCCTCCCATATCGTTAAGGCATGCAAATAGTCTATCCATGTCAAATTTCAACACATACAAAAAATATTTGAAAAAAATTCAAGGTTTGTCCCATTCACAGGTCAGTATTTCCCATGTCTATTCCTAGTACAATTTATGTTCGGTTCGACAGTACACACACCCCCGCATCTAGTACTACAAGGGAATGTTTTTATTGTGTTGATTAAGAAACCAACGTAAAAGAGGGATTTTTCATAAAAACTATGACACACATACATTGTATATACATTAATGTAGAACCTAGAAGAAAAATGAAGAAAGGATGATGCAAACTTGAAACTTTCGTCAACCAATTTGTGTACTTTGAAATAAAAATTGGGTTTATTGTTTACAGGATGAATTGATGATGGAAAAAAGTGGGTGTGTGAGTCAAATTTGAGTCCAAAAACCCTCCCATATCGTTAAGGCATGTGAATAGTCTATACATGTCAAATTTTAGTGCATACAGAAAAAGTTTGAAAAAATTTCAACGTTTACCCCATTCACGGGCTATTGTTGCCCATGTCTAGTGCTAGTAAAATTTTTGTTCGGCTTGACAGTACACACATCCTCGCATCTAGTACTACAAGGGAATATTTTCATGGTGTTGATTAAGAAATCAACGAAAAAGAGGGATTTTTCATCACAACTATGACACACATACATCGTATATACATTAATGTAGAACCTAAAAGAAAAATGAAGAAAGGTTGATGCAAACTTAAAAATTGCGTCAACCAATTTTTGTACTTTGAAAGAAAAATAGGGTTTATGGTTTACATGATGAATTGATGATGGAAAAAATTGGTTGTGTGAGTCAAACTTGAGTCAAGAAACCCTCCCATATCATTAAGGCACACGAATAGTCTATCCATGTCAAATTTCTATGCATACAAAAAAAGTTTGAAAAAATTTCAATGTTGGTCCCATTCACAAGTCAATGTTTCCCATGTCTAGTCCTAGTACAATTTCTGTTCCTTGCTCCTTTTAAAATTTGTTCGATACTACTCACGTCCCCACATCTAGTACTACAAGGGAGTATTTTTATGGTGTCGATTAAGCAATCAACGAATTTGCTTGCCTGTCCATCTTTCAAACCATATGCTAAATCAATTTTCCTTTGCGTAACATTGGCATCTCCATTACGAAGAGTTTCTCTAACCAATTTAGAAAGTCGTTTCCATGAATAAACATATACCCACATTGTGTGCGCATGAACAAAATTTATTTGTGCTTAATTTGAGCCATCCAGATGTATTGATTGGATATATATGCTTAATTTTCATTATCTCAACATTTTTAATAAATTTTATTGGGAGAAGGATGATAAGGTCTACTTTAATATACAATCCATCTAATTTGGTCAACTTACACACACAAGGTTTTCACTCATTGAACATGTGACGTAACAAGTGCATTTGAGGGATATTAAAGAATATCTCTAATTTCACTAGATATTAATAAATACCTCCCAAAATACTCTTGCTGAACCCCCCTTCCAATACACCTCTCCAATTAAAAAAATTTCTATTTTTACTAGATACCCCTTTATATACCTCACAATACCTATAAACGCCCTAATACCCCACATACCCCCCAATACCTACAACATATTGACTTTATTTTTCACAATTTTAAACCCTCTTTATGAATGAACGTGATAATATATTAACTAACAAGGTGAATCCCCCATGCCTATACATATGCATAAGTTTGAATTTGAGATGTTTTATTTCAACAACTAAATCATAATTATGCATATTAACTGTGAAAAAACTTCTAATTTAAATATCAAAAACATATTAATTAAAAACATATTTGTTTTTAGTATTTATAAGAGTCACCATCACTAAGTTCCTAGAGGGGTATGTTGAAATGTATTTAATATAGGGAACAAAAAAACAAATTATAGGGGTTGGTTACATTTAGCAAAAAATGAATGATCACACATTTATTTTTCTTATAGATTGTGTTGTATGTAAACTTATGGACATTGACTTAAAAATATGATGCAGGAGCATCGCTCCACCTCAGCAAATTCGCCAGCATGCAAACACGTAGACGCACAATGGAGGAAGGGAGAGGCTCCGACCCTCCCATTTTTAAAATTTGAAATATGATTCAATACAGATTTTCATTTTGTAAGGCTGTAAGAGCCAGGCCATACCTTTGTACAGGTAGTGGATAGGGTTTCCTTAAATGGTTTCCCATAGCAGGTCTAGATCATAGTCATGTCTGGAGATTAATTTATGGAATGAGCCATAGGAGTATGGTGCTGTAACTGAGATAGTGATAGCACTAAGGTGGTGAAGAGGATAAGCTTGTAGAGCCCTCTTTTGTAATTAGGAGACTTGAGAGAGATATCTTGGGTAGAGAGTCTTAGGAGACTTAGGAGGTAGAATATTTCTAAGAGATAGCTTGATAGAACTGGGACTCTGTTGCAGTCCAGTTGCTGTAAACATCTGTATAGACACAGAGAGATAATAGAAAAGAAATTTTTCCTGCATATGGTGTGTTTATGTATTTGTATTTATTTTTATGATTTTATATGTCATTCATGTTTGAATGTATGAACTGGTGAAGTATTGTATGAGTTTCAATTGTTTCTCGTCTTAGAGTTTTCGAGTGCAAGGAGTGCACACAGTTCGCAAGGAGTGCGTTGACAGAGGTGAGTTAACCTCAAGGAAAGATCAGGATGGATATCATTGAACCTTCATCAGCAAAAGTGTAAGGAGTGCATAGGAATAACTCTTTGTCGAGTTCAAAGAGAAGAAGATTTACTGAGAAATCTATAGAGATCTTCCAAGAGGGCATCGAGTGAGTGCAAGTGTGCACAGGAAGAACTCCGTGTTGAGTTTGGGAAGAACAGAGTTACTGAATAATCTATAGAAGAATCTCTTCAATGTGTGTATTGAGCAAGGGGAACGCCAGGAGGGTGAGAAGTATTTCTTTTCAAGAAACCCTTTGGATTTGAGTTTGATGAAATGCCAAAAATACAAGGAGTGCATGGGAGATCAAAATCTTCGAGGAGATCAAGCTCAGAAGAAATAACGCAAGGAGTGCGTGGATGACGGAATTATTCTAAGTCCTAAAGCTCAGAAGAGATAATGCAAAGAGGTGTAAGAGATGGACTTATGCCCAGTACAAAACCTCAGGAGAGATAGAATTTTCAAATGCGCAGGTGAGACCTAGAGGTCGGGTTCACAAGAGAAAGTTTTAAGGAAAAAAAAATGTTTGAACACTTTCGAAATATTCCAAGTCGGGAGAAGGTGGAAGCTCAAGAGGATGAGAAACAACAACCGTTATATTGATTGTGGGAAAGGAGCCTAGACCGTTAGATCAATGTTCAGTGACATAAGGAAGTGCAGATGAGGAAACATATCCCAAGCGTTGGATCTGAGCGCAGAGGATTAGCCACCATCTGATCACGAGAATGTGCGCAAGATTTAACACTTTGTGTACGTGCAAGAGGGTGGAATAAAAAAAGTATTGAAGTCCCGAAGTCATTTGGGACCGTACATCATTTGGGAGGAAGCGTGGTGAAAATGCATCAAGTTCGAGTGAAGGCGCTCCGGGAGGAACGAGCACACAGAAGGTTGAAACACCCGAAGCCCAAAGAGCCGAAGGGACGAGAGCTGTCGATATGCAAAGGGGAATTTTTCAATAGATCATGAGCTCTGGGTAAGTTTTAGTGAGGCTTTAGTTGAGAACTGATATCGCTGAAGCCTGAATTGCCAAAGAAAATATGGATAGTTAGATCTAGGAGGGTACGTGGTGAGAGATTGTGAATTTCGGGTGAAGTCACTATGGGAGAAAGTGAAGGAGAAATTTTTGACATCGCCGAAGACTAAAAAACCAAAGCGAATGATAGCCATCGACCTGAAAGAGGACAAGTGTTGACAGATCGTGGACATCGAAGGATTCCACCCCGAGGTTTTTATGGAAAGAAGTTTCAGAAAGTTTCGAAGCACCAAAGTGTTTAAGGGTCATTGATCCCACAAGGATTACATGGATCATTGATATGCAAAGGGACACATGGAGGACGAAGATTCACTCCGTTAGACAATCATTGAGTAGCCATTGGATCAAGAGAGGACAAGTGTCATAATATCCAACACTCCAGAAGATTTCACTTCAGAGATTTGTGGTTGTTGATATTTGAGAATGCTGAAGGCCGAAATCCTGGAAATGATGAGAGTCGGATATGTGAAGGAGGACATGTGGTGCCAAATCTTGGAATCCAGAGGAAAGCGGAGGAAGGATAGGAACAAAGACCCAGAGAATATCTCGATCGTTGATCGAGGAGGGAGCAGAAGGACTGTCGATCTGATTGAGGAGGCCAAAGTGCCGAAGTGGTAGCACAACCATTGATTGGGGAGACATGCATTAGAAGATATTCCACTCTGGGAGATACCCAGTCAACAGAGGAAA